>JAKCPI010001018.1:0-52223 GCA_023213315.1 Euborellia annulipes
CCTGGAATCTTGCATTAATAGCCCAGGAATCTTACATTGCAATATTTAACCTTGCAGGGAATATTGCAGGAACAATACAAAGCAACATTGTTGCAATATTCCTATGTCCGCCTCTTTGTAACTTGCAGGAATATTGGCATATACTCGAATGGAATATTGTTGCAATATTACAAAAATATTGCAAGTATTGCAGCAATATTACGGGAATATTCCGGCAATATTGCATGGAATATTGTGGCAATATTGCATGGAATATTGTGGACAATATTGCATGGAATATTGTGGCAATATTGCATGGAATATTGTGGCAATATTGCATGGAATATTGTGGCAATATTGCATGGAATATTGTGGCAATATTGTAGGGTAAAAAAAAACTTGTTCATAGAGGGATTTGAACACGAGTTTTTTGCATTTCCAATATTTCCAATGTCTTGATTCCAATATTCGACTCCTTTACTGCCTCGGACGTTTTGCTATATGAAATTTCAACACTTTTTAAGCTACTTAATTCGTATGTAGTACTATTAAATTTTTTTTAAACAAAAAGTCACTTATAAATTGTAAAAAAATAATAATTTTTAATATTTAAAATTAATTTTTTTTTTTTTTTTAATTTTTTAATTTTTTTTTCTTTTTCGGTATCTAAGGCGATTTAGACCCCATCCCTATTTATTTCAAATTATTTGCAGTCAATTCAAATGAAATAAATTTTTCTCGCTGGGGACCAAGCGCGGTCCTAGCCTTACATTTGGAGGGGGGTCACTGTTTTTTTTTTTTTTTTTTTATAGTATAAATAAATGGGCCTGGACCCCAATAAATATATATTAATCAAATATAAGTATCGTTTAAGTCTTAAATGGCCTAAGTTGCCGAAAAGATTGTGTGAATGGGAGAGTGAGTGGGAAAAAAGTGTGTGTTAAAAAAAAAAGATTTTTTTTTTGGGGGGGTCACGACCCCCTTCGACCCCCCCTCTGGGACCGCCCTTGCTGGGGACGGAAAGCGAATCCTGGACCCCAGGCTCAAGAAGCTAGTGTCTTCTCTCTGAGCCACGGGTCATCACGGGCATTAATTAATTTTTTTTTTTTTTTTTATTTAAAAAAAAAACATTCACACTTTTTTCTCATTCGCACTCACACTCACACACACATTCACACAGTCTTTTCGGCAACTCAGGCCATTTAAGACTTTAGACGATAAGCGTTGTAATTAATGTATATCTATTGTGGGTTCAGGCATTTCTATTTAAGCCATCTGGTATCCAAATGGCTTAAATAAAATCATCGGACTGCCTGGGTCCGAACCCGCGACGTTTAGCATATGAGGTAGGCACGCTACCTACTATGCCACACCCGGGGGCATTAATTAATTTAATTAATATGAATATTATAAAGTTGATATGATAATTTTAACCCTATATTCACTATTCAATGTTGCCACTTCAATATTGCTGCAATATTCACACTTCAATATTGACTCTGCAATATTGCTGCAATATTCATACTTCAATGTTGTCATTGCAACATTGTGCTGCAATATTGCTTCAATATTCACTCTTCAATGTTGCCACTGTAATATTTCAGGAATATTGCTGCAATATTTACACTTCAATATTGCCACTGCAATATTGTTGAAATATTCATACTTCAATGTTGCCATTGCAACATTGTGCTGCAATATTGCTTCAATATTCACCCTTCAATGTTGCCACTGTAATATTTCAGGAATATTGCAGCAATATTTACACTTCAATATTGCCACTGCAATATTGCTGAAATATTCAGTATTCAATATTGCAACAGCAATATTGATGCAATATTGCAACAATATTCACACTTCAATATTGCAACAGCAATATTGATGCAATATTGCTGCAATATTCACTATTCAATGTTGCCACTGCAATATTGTCGCAATATTCTCACTTCAATGTTGCCACAGCAATATTGCTGCAATATTTCTGCAATGTCTTCACTTCAATATTGCGCAGCGAAATTACAGCAATGTTGCTCCAATATTGTCAATATTGTGCAAGGTTGGCAAAATTGCTGCAATATTACTGCAATATTCCAGGCTGTCTGGGAATGTAAGATTCCTTCAATATTAATGCAAGATTCCAGGCTGTCTGGGTATACATAATTATTTTTCTCTTTTTAGTACATTTATAAAAGCGTTGTTTTTTTTTATATTATTTTATTTAAATCTTTTAGTTTTTGTAATAAAATATTAATACGTATGAATTATATACATATAAGAGATACAATAAGACAATTTGTATTTTAAAAAAAGAGAAATTTTTTGATTATAAATGTCACCCCCTTTTTTTTGATAGGCCCGAAATTAATTGACCTACAAAGATGAGACACATCAAATATTGCATTGTCACGGGAGTTACATATGTGTATAAAATTTCAAAGCTCTAGATTAACTAGAACTGGTCGTAATTTCGATCACTAACTTTGTCGGACCGAACAATGGAAATGTGATTAATTGGCCGCCATTTTGAATTTTTTGAATTTTTAATAATTTTGAATAGCACATTTTGTAGTGCAAAGTCTATTTAACACCTCTGACAATGCTCAAAACTCTAACTTAATTATAAATAGGAGAAATTTTGATTATAAAATTTTACCCCCACTTTATTTGATCGGCCGCCATTTTGTAATTAATTGGCCTACAAAGATGAGACACATCAAATATTGCATTGTCACGGGACTTACATAGGTGTATAAAATTTCAAAGCTCTAGAATAAGTAGAAGTGGTCGTATTTTCGATTTGCAGATTTGTCGGAACAAAAGGAAAGCAAGTTAATGAGAAGAGTTGTAAAAAAGAGTGAGTGTTAAAAAAAAATGAGAACCCGCACGCTGATTTAAGGTTGCGTTGCTTTCATGTTGCCCAGTGTGCGGGCAGTCTAAAGAAATTTGTAGATTTACCTCATTAATTGTAAATTCACATACTGTTGAAATAATTATGGGATTAAATAGTTGACAAATCAACCAGGGTATTGAAGTTTCAAGGGTTTTGTATTCATTATTGGCAAAGGCCTCAACAACACTCATATAAGTTAATCCGGTTATATCATAAAAGGTGTTAAAAAAGATGATAAAATTCAAAAAGAAAAAATGCTATTTATTTCTTCAGATATCTGACAAATGTTCCAATACGTTGACTATGCAGAGTGATTTCCGTGAAGGGAAACCACTTCTTACAGAAATGAATCGAGTTTTAATCAGATTTGAGTCAGTAATCAAATCTTCACAGATTAATTTCGTATTTAAATTTTGCAATTGCAATTTTATAAATACGTTAAATTTACAAACATTATAATGGATTATAAACACAGACAGATCACAAAAGGCGCAGGTAAAGAACGATTTGAAAGATACTTCTGAATTAATAATTTCTGGTAGTGTCATTATAATAACTATTATTAATAAATATACTGAAATATATAATTATTTAATATAAAAAATTTTACGATAATTTAATCGCGGATGGAATTATTTAGTATCTTCAAAAGTTTAACTAATTTAAAACTTTTTTAGAAAGAAATATATATAAAAACAAATAATTGAATTAAACCATCACAGAAATTCAAAATTATTGCTATCATAGGAAACAGCTCAATTTCTATTTCTTTATTGATAAATAGGCCTATAACAAAATTTATACTCAGTGATATTCTTGAAATATTACAAATTAAACTCCATATGAAACACAATTTAGGTATAGTAATTATCCCGCCAATATTTTTTAATTTATTGTTTTTTAATTAAATAAACACATTTAGGGCTTGATGTCGATTGAATAAATTAAAATATAAAATATTCTAACTAAAACAATCCATTTTCGGCCAAGGAATGTCCTAAAAATAATAAAAAAATCGATTTTAATTAATTTTGACAGATGAATTTTTTCTTTTCAAAATAATAAAAAAACTATTCAACATATATAAAGAGTGAATAGTGCATTAGAATCAGCACTAAATCCTGAATCTTACACATTTATGTCAATTACTAGTTTGCTCTATTTAATAAGAGAGAGTCACATCTATGTTTGCTTGAATTTTCGTAAATTTGCTAAAAACTAAAAAAGATATAAACTTGGTGTTTATTGATTCGTTATCTGCATTAAATACAAAATTTATACGATGTCTTAAATATCTTCTACCTTTTATGTTTAATGATATTAAGCCTTCTCAAATTTTGTATCGTTTTTTGAGTATAACTCGAAAAATAATTGAGATACAAAAATAACAAAAGTAGATTCTTAATCAGTGGCGTAGTGAGCTTAACTCGCGCCCGGGGCACAACACCCCCCCCCCCGCATTCGAAAACCATAACATTATACAGGGGCGTATATAGAACTCAAAAATTTTCTTGCCTGCGGAAAATTTTTTGCCCTGCTGTTAAAATCATTTTACCTAAGTGGGCTAAGTTTTGCGGAATTTTTCCCCCTTCCTGCGGAAAAATTTTATTTTTTTTGCGGAACCAAATTTTTCCGTCACGCGGAAAATTTTTTTAATTTTTTTCCCGGACATTAAAATTATTTTTTGTTTTGCGAATTTGTTTGGCGCCCCTTTGTGAGTAGCGCCCGGGGCATGATGACCCCCCTTGCCCCCCCTCTCGCTACGCCACTGTGTGACAAGCACAGTACACAACTTTCGATTACCGAAGGTAAGAGAAAGTTGTGTGCTGTGCGCCAGTCACACCAGATTTTATTTATTTGAACACAGGCGATATTTCGATCTTGTATTACTGTAGGGTAGTTATAAAATTTAATTTTAAAGAAATGATTAAGTACTTTAAACAATTTTCACAAAATATTACTGATGTACTTTTTAAAAGGGCATCTAAGTAATTGATTTATATGAATTTTAATCTAAAAAGTAAAAGATTTAAATTCTGTTACCATGGCAACCATTTCACCTATCTTTTCTATGAAGAACAAGAGTAAAGTGGTCTTCAGAAGATTTCAACGGCAAAATGAGAATATACATTTTAAAGGGCATCTAAAAAAATAATTGATTTATTAATTAAAAAAAAAAAAAAAATCGTTAGAACGAATTTTGAGAAAATCGAAAAAAACTGAAAAAGTACATCAATAAAGTACTAGTACTTTTTGGCCGATTTTGTTTAAAAGCTTATTACCACAAGTTCGGAAGGTGCCTAACTTAAATATGAAATTTCAACTTCCGAGCTCATTTTCTTCATGGTCAAAAGTGTCCACACACAGACCAATTTGCGGGACCCATCTTTTTGGACTCAGGGGACCTCAAAACGTGTATATCCATCAAAATCTTGACATGAAATTTTTGACATGAAACCAATGCTTTCTCTGTCTAAGAAATTGTAATGTCTTTATAACAAGAGTGAACAGGAGAATAGTATTGTATTGTGTGTTGGCGCCAAAAAAAATGACCTCTCTGTTTTTGATCTCCGGGTATAATCATTGGAAATCATATAATTTATCATATAATTAAATTATATATATTATAAGCTTATATTCTTTATAAAAAGAAAATTTTTATAATTGAATAAAATATCTGATTTGTGCTGCACTCTTGTGGAAACTTTAAAAATTATACTTATAATTCTAAAAGTCTCCACAGGATCACAGCACTAATCAGCCTCTTAATTCTTTTAATTTATGTGATAAATTTCCAATGATTATACCCCAAGGGCGGATACAAGGGGGAGGGGTAAAGGGGGTAATTACCCCCCCCCCCCGAGATTCGAAATAAATAACTTTTTTCACAAAAAAATTTATTTTTAATGTAAAATTTTTAAAATTAATACTTAAAAATTTGATGTGTATTTATATTCTGGCAAACAAGTACAGAATGTGCTTTTAAATTACCGAAATTAAAAAAAAATAGTGTGCTGTGCGACGAGTCACACCAGATTACCCCCCCCCCCCCGAGAAACACCTCTGGATCCGCCCTTGTTATGCCCGGAGATCAAAAACAGAGAGGAGGCTATTTTTTTTTTTGGCGCTAACACACTCCTCTACTATTCTATTCTCCTGTTCACTCTTGTTACAAAGGCCATATTTTTAATAAATTATTAAAAAATAAAATAAAAAATAAAAAAAAATTTATTAAAAAAAATTTTTTATAAAAAATTAAAAATAAAATTAATTTGTCTATTTTTTTTTAAAATAGAGGGGTTTTTTTGTGCGAAATAATTTCAAATACGATATCTGTCTTGGGGCGAAAGTCGCGTTCATCTCAGGTAAATGACAATTTTAACAAATCCACTTTTCACAATCATCCTTCGACTAACCATAAAAAATAAAAATTAATTTTAGAGAATTTTTTTTACGATACATAACCCAAAACGACCAGATCTTAAAGATGCTTTTAATATTTAAATAAATTTATTTATTATAATAATTTCTCTTTCCCATCAGGCAAGGTACAGTCAATGCAAAAATGAAATGAAATAAGCCATGTCTTTTAAATGCAGAAGTAACACATACATCCTCTCCTTCCCACCACATTTACACACACATGGATATAAATATTATAAAAATATGGTGTGATACCACACAACTTTCTCTTAACTTCGATAATTCAAAGTTTTGTTCTGTCACACCAGATTTTTTGTGAGACATATATGGAGGTTGAAATTTTATATTTAGGATAGGAGAAATGGTTGCCATGATAACAAAATATAAATAAACAAATAGTTTATAAACGTACCGTACTGACGGAAACTAAATATATGTCGACACAAAAAATCTGGTGGTGTTTCAAGCACAGAACACAACTTTCGATTACCAAAGGTAAGAGAAAGTTGGGTGCTGAGCGACAATCACACCAGTTTTTTTATATTTTTTATACAAATAAATTTATTAAAAAATAAAATTAAAACGTATGTAGAATAAAAAAATATATCAATAATTCCATTCCATTGATTTATTATATTAATAAATTCATTTGTTATCGTCAAAAACATTTCTAAATTAATTACAAGATTTCAAAATTATTATTCCACAGATTTTACTATTATGAAATTCGTAGATATATATTTTCTAAAATAAAAGGAAGTTTAAAGGAAATTTGGCCCAGAATAAATATTTAACTAGGGAATATTGGTTTTGACATTTGAGCAAGAAAAACGGATTCTCTCAAAATCAGCACCTCGAGAAAAACAAAAAGTAAATTTTCAGCAATTTTTTAATACAAGAAGTTTACAAGGCATTATTTCCAAATATTTCGAAATTCACTGAAAAAGCTACGCCACTGCTCGGGACGCCTCTGGTCTAAAGTGATTTCAAAAACTAATTCCACCCCCAGTAGAATTTAGAAATCTCCAGACAGTGCCTTTGGGAGCATTGTCAGGTTCCGGGAAGTTTTTTGATATGCAAATGAACTAGAAAAAGCTTTGGATACCAGATGGCTTAAATAAGAATGCCTGGACCCCATATATGTATATTTATTAATAACGGTTATCGTCTAAAGTCTTAAATGGCCTAAGTTGCCGAAAAGACTGTGTGAATGTGTGTGTGAGTGTGAGTGTGAATTGGAAAAAGTGTGAGTGTTTAAAAAAAAAAAAAAAAAAAAAAAAACTAGAAAAAGCTAAAATATAAATATTTTACGATACTTATAAATTTTACATCTGACTTCAAATGTTCCGTACTGTCTGAAACTAAATACTATATATCGACAATGAAGTGAAGTCTTAATATTAATTTTGGAATCAACAAAATTTCAATTAAGTAATTATATTTTCATTTTTAAGGGATAAAAGGTCAAAATAGGAAACTTTTCCATTTTCTATTTTGTTTTTAATATAATTATTGATTGTGTTTATATATATTTTTTGATAATTGTTTTTGAAAGTTTTTTTCTTTGGTGGGGTGGGAAGGAAAAAAAAAAAAAAAAAAAAAAAAAAAAAAGTAAAGGTGAGGTTAGGTGGGCTATGAGAGGAGGAGGAGGCCCAAAAGAACAAAAAAAAAAGAACAATCTTTCACAACAAATTTTCGATTTAATTGACCGGTGATTTGAGTATGAAAGTGTGATTGTTGGGGTGTCTATTTCTTTTCCTTGGGTCTTTGGGCGCGTTTTCTCCGTTTCGTTTGCCATTTATGTTGATTGAAGGCTTACCTGCCTTCCGGGAATGTGCGCGAATCGGGTTCGTCTCAAGAAAGAAGTGAAACTTCATTTTAGAATTAGATGGCCGTCATGCTGTGAGATTAGGTTAGCGTTTAGGAGCAAGCACTCGTTGAGCCGAAAGAAGAAATCGACAGAGTAAGTTAAAAAAAATATTTCTCACTATATCCCTTGGATTAATTATAGCCTATATGGACCCGGTTACGCATTAGTGTGCCAAGCGCCATCTACCGAGATTTAATAAAATTAACATTAGTTTTTTGTTTTGAATAGATTATATATAATTTTTTTTTTGTCATTTGTGCAAGTAGGACATATTTCATAAAAAATATTATTAATTATAGCATTTGAAACAATATTCCGTGCTTAACTCAATTTTTAATTTTTTTTGGCGCTTGACACACTAATGCACAACAGGGTCCATATAATATATAGCATATAAATATATATATATACTCATGGGCGTAACTAGAGAATTTGACTGGGGAGCCATGGGACCAATCATCCTCACTGGGGGAGGGGGGGGTCCATGGGACCAGCTATTCTCCGACGGGTCTGGAAAGCCCCATATTTTCTCAATTTTTCTTGGGCCAAGGAGCTTTCTGAGATGGAGGGCAGGCCCCCCGGCACTCCCCTAGTTACGCCTATGTATATACTTTTTTTTGTTTGTTTTAGGTGGTCAAAGTGGAAGTGGGGACTGACATCGTCGAAGTTCTTCAAGACGTTACACTGCGTTCTTTCGTAAGTAAAACTCATCATTTTCCACATCAATTTAATTTGAGGCTTATTAGAATACGTACATCATCCTCTCCCCTTCATTAAAATCGGCCCGCCCATACAGCGAAGTCGCCCTGAGATAGCCCAAGGCAGAAGGTCCAGCTAGTAATTAAAAAAATAATAATTTAAACGCCCAAATCGCGAAAGATCAATTATTGACGAAGAACGGAAATGCATATATTTTGTAATAGGAAATTGATAACGAGAGTGCATTCAGTTACACTGTGTTATTTCTGGTGGCGTGATATCTTTTGGTTGTTGCGCGGGTGTTGCGCCACCAGGTGGCAATTGCCATGGCAACGGGGGTGGTCGGCGTCGTCGGCTTCGGCGTCGGCGTCGTTGAGCGGAATAACAAAACCATTCAGGTCTCTTAGGTTGTTTGAAAAGTGTGGAGAGAGAGACCTGACTGACCTCACGGGCGTATGAGATGCTCAAGGTATATAGGCCGGCATGAGCCGTGCAGCTGCTGCCGGGAAGCGTAAGCCCTCTGTTGGCGATCTCCAAGATGGACCTCTCCCATTGCAAGAGGATTACGAAGAGGATCAAGTGGCAAGCGCGGCAACATCTGACTCCAGTGATGATGAGAACACAGGTACGTGTCACCTCCGCTGCTCTTTTGGACCCTCTACCCTCTCCGGTCCCGCTCTTCTTCGACTCCACCTACCGTGTGAACATAAAAGCGCTCTTCTCTCTGGACAAATTAATTCCGGTGAATTTAAAAGATTTGGTCCAGGAGAAGCTGAGATCATTGTGGTTTTTTGGCTCTCCTGAAAGATAAACAAGCCCCCGGGTTTGGCGTAGTAGGTAGCGTGCCTTCCTCCTATACCAAATGTCGCGGGTTCACCAGGCAGTCCGATGATTTTATTTAAGCCATTTGCATACCAAATGGCTTAAATAGAATTGCCTGGACCCCCAATAGATATATTAACAATTAACGGTTATCGTAAAAGTCTTAAATGGCCTAAGTTACCGAAAAGAACGTGTGAGTATGAGTGTTTTTTTTTTAATTAAAATAAACAAAAATGGAGTTAGGCACTTTGCTAATTAGAACGTCGATATATGTCTTTGTTGTAAATTCTCATTTTGCCCTCGAAATTGCTTGATGCACACTTTACTCTTGTACAATACTAACTAAAATCAAATAGGGGATATCGACACAAAAAATCTGTTGTGACAAGTTCAGAACACAATTTAAAATTACCGAGAGTAAGAGAGAAAGTTGTGTGCTGTGTGAGTAGTTACACCAGATTTTTAATAAATATATCGCTCTCTGCGAACCGATTCACTCCTCCATTTGATTTCTAAAGTTTTTATTTGGCTGCCTACGCTTATAATTTTAATTAAATACGCCATTAAAATTTCATAATAACATTGGCACTAGGCTGTGGTGGGGGTGGGGGGGGGGGTTAAAATTTCAAAAGAAAATTTGTTAAAATAAGTACAAATATTGTATTAGGCCTATATATTAATATTACAGTATTATAAAGAGAAGAACGTCTTATTTCACAATAGACTAGAGTCCCGCTTATCCGATTTAAACGCGGGAAGTGGCAAAAACTCATTAAGTGCTTCACTTCTAGTAAACTCATCGATATAGTAAAGAAGACCGCTAACCTTCGAGTTGAAAAAAATTAATTTTTTCACATATAATTAGCTATCTGAGAGATAAGGAAAGTTTTGTGAAGTTAGCAACTTTTTAAAGGCATCATTTATAAAATTTGCGAAAGGATGTGGCGTGCCAAGTTGTTTAAATATGGAAAGGTGAGGCTTGTTTCTTGGCAGTGAGAAAAATAACTTTTAGAGTGTTTTCTCCGGATATTTCGAAGGCATTTATTAGCACTTCTTCATCAGCGGCTGTACAAATAAAATAAAACAAAATAATTAGAGTGAGTTTATACATATTTAACTGTAGAAATTAAAATTAATAAATTATTTCAATTAATATCTTAAAATTTTTTATTATTTTATTTTATTTCTATCTAATAATTTATTAAAATTTCCACCTGTTCAATGATATTTTCTTTTTAATAACAAATATATTAATCTATTTAAATCCCGATACCAGGGCCGGATCTAGAGGGGGCAGTGGGTGCGTGTGCCCCGGGCGGCAGATATCAGGGGGCGGCAATTAAAGAAAGATTTACTAAAAAAAGGTAAAATGATATTAATTTTGTATAGGAAATTTTAAGGAGGGGCGGCAAATTAAATTTTGCCCCCCCTTAAAAAATCTCCTCGTTCCGGCCCTGCCCGATACGTTGACCTTTCGTTTGATTTGAGCCACCTATTTGATATAATTAAACAAATTATTTGTCATTGACGACTTATTGCTTGCGAGCGCTGGTTATATTGTATAGATCTGCCTCTTAGAAGACTTTCGCTCCGAAATTTCAACTTGTATGTGGCATTAGAGTGAGGTATAATAGCATTATTAATTTTAATTTCTACAGTTAATTATGTATAAACTCACTCTAATTATTTTGTTTTATTTTATTTGTACAGCCGCTGATGAAGAAGTGCTAATAAATGCCTTCGAAATATCCGGAGAAAACACTCTAAAATTTATTTTTCTCACTGCCAAGAAACAAGCCTCACCTTCCATATCATTTATAAAAATTATTAAAAATTAAAATAATTAACGCGAATTAATTTTTTTTTTTTAACAAAAATTTAAAAAATCTGGTGTGACTGGCGCACAGCACACAACTTTCTCTTACCTTCGGTAATCGAAAGTTGTGTACTGTGCTTGTCACACCAGATTTTTTGTGTCGACATATATTTAGTTCCCGACAGTACGGAACATATGAATTCAGATGTAAAATTTATAAGTATGGGAAAATATTTATATTTTGTTACCATGGCAACCATTTCTCCTATCTTTCCCTATGAAATACAAAGAGTAAAGTGTGCTTCAAACAATTTTGAGAGCAAAATGAGAATATACATTTGAAAGAGCATCTAAAAAATAATTGTTTTTTGAATTTTAAAAAAAATCGTTGGAGCAAATTTTGAGAAAATCGAAAAAAACTGAAAAAGTACATCAGTAAAGTACTAGTACTCTTTGGCCGATTTTGATTAAAAGCTTATTTTTCCGGTCCCGGGGGTGTTTAAGTTAAATATAAAATTTCAACCTCCTAGCTCAATTCCTTCATGCTTAAAATTGAACACACACCCACCCACACACACACACAGACAGACCATGTCGCGAAAACCACTTTTTTGGATTCAGGGGACCTCAAAACGTGAAGATCCATCAAAATCTCGACATCGAATTTTTGACATGAATCCAATACTTTCTCTCTATATATATATTACATATATACAGAGGTAAGAGAAAGTAAAAAGGCTTGTGTTCCTAAGTCAGTTAAGCCTTATACCGAACATTGGATCTTAGCTAATAAACCATGGTCTGGACTTTTATATGGACCCTGTTATGCAATAGTGTGTCAAGCGCCAAAAAAAATTAAAAATTGAGTTAAGCACAGAATATTGTTTCAAATGCTATAATTAATAGTATTTTTTATGAAATATGTCCTAAATTTAATGTTACCTGCAAAATTGACAAAAAAAAAAATTATAGACTATATAATCCAATGAAAATAAAATATTTATGCCCAATTGCACCGTATGAGTTAAGCATTATTTAACGCTAAATAATACTTAACTTTCCAAATTTCGTTGTACCGCTTGCAAAGTCAAGCTTAAATGTCTAAATTTTAACTTAAATCTAAGCTCTTGATTTCGGGGGCTTAGCGTATGCTTAACCTAAAAAACAATTTTCTGTTAAATAAATGACATCTATTCCAGATTATATTGATAATATAATATTAATTATGTAATTAATTATGTTTTTATTCGATCTAGATTTTTTTTTATAAAAAACATGAACAATATGAACTCTATTTTCGAAGATGATCTAAATATTATGAAAATAAAGGATTTTGGAATTTTTTGGAAATAATAAAATATGTAATATAAAATATATAGGTACCCCGTATATATATATATAATTTTTTATATTTGGCCAAGATATCCAGATGAACTTGCATGTCTCTCGCAAGAGAATATAAAATAAAACTTCTTACTTGTCACACAGTTTAATATAAGACGAAACGATATTTTGTAGGCTCTACAGGTATAATTTATTTTAAAAAAATTTTTACACTAACAACAGGACTCACCAATGAACTAATTATTATTAACATTGCGATTTTCTATTATATTTTTATATTTAAATATAATTTAATAGATAATTTTCTAAAGAGGTATAATTTGGTGTTCAATTTCTTTCCTTATTTATTTAAATAAAAAAATTATAATCATGAAAATCAATATTTTGTTTTCTATTTTCTTATTTTTCTGAAATTAATTAATATTTATAAACAATATGTAATTAATTTAATTTAAGAATATTCAAATAATAAACAACATTATTATTATTAACATCTGTCAATTTTATCAAAAATCACCAGAATATTACTAAAATTTACAACGTTGCCATGTTGCACATTTATAAAATTCTTCTTTACTATTCCATGATTAAAATATTGCGGTTCAAAATAACAAGTTATTTAAGAGAAGCTTTAGTTTAAGCACACTTAGTAAAGAGAGGCATAAATGTCAAACGGTGCAATTGGGCATTAATGTTAATTAGCTGGCGCTTGACACACTATTGCGTAACAGGGCCCATTTAATCATATGATTAGCCCTTAACTAGAACTGAAAAGACTCAAAGTCATATTCAACTAGCTTATCTCTGGGATAGCTAGTTGTGAAGCAACCGGCTCTTAGTCTAATTGTTAAGTATGATTTGAAAAATGAACTCTAAACAGGCAGACAGCCAGACAAAAGAAATTAAATAAAAGCGTTTATCCATTCATTAAAGAAGAAAGAAAGCCTAATTTTATAATTTTTTAATGTTGTAATTAATTCATTAGCGTGTCAAGGTCATTTCTTCATTAAAGTTTCAAATGAATCGATTTTGGTCCTCCTCTCTTCTTTACTGGCGACAGGTAGTGTCGGGTGCGTGGGAGTGCGTGCATATGCGTGCGCTCTCTCTCGTTGCAAGTAAAGGATGGTACAATCCGTCAAACATCCTCACTTTCGGGCTATTTATAGCGGAAAGACGGATAATTTTAAAATAATAAATGCAAATGGAAATAAATCGCTTATAAACATGCACTTTATTTCTTCTTGTTCATTTAATCAAGAAGATGGGCTGTGGAGGATCTCTTCCCTTCAAAAAATGGTATTTTTTTGAAGAAGAAAAAATATTTTAAAAACGTTGAGTGAATGGCCCCCGGGAAATCCGCCAGTGGGTGTTACTTTTTTTTAACACACTTTTTTTTCAATCACACTCACACTCACACAGTCTTTTCGGCAACTCAGCCCATATAAGACTTTGACGATATCCGTTATTATTTATAATATCTATTGAGGGTCCATGTCATTCTTGTTTAAGGCATTTACTATCCAAATGGCTTAAATAAAATCACCGGACTGCCTGGGGTCCGAACCCGCGACTCTCGGTATAGAAGGTTAGTACGCTAACCCCTAAACCAAGCATTGTGTTATTTATATACCGCTAAATGGCCTCAGCAGATGAGAAGAGAAAAAATAGCCAAATTTACTTATTTTAAAATAGATTAGGGCTACAGTAGTAGGTTATACCGTAAATCACATAAATCATACTGAATTTAATAAAAAATTGACCTTTTATTAACGACCCGCTTAAGGTCTAATTCCACTAGGTTGACAAGTCTTTCATCTCTTAAATTCCCTGAAATTTTTTTTCCATTAATTTTATTAAATTTTTTGTGATTCGTCATCAAAGATTTTGTAGGTTAGGTTAGGTTGAAGTGGCCGTTCCAAGAGAGGGAACACACTCAGGCCCTTTGCGAGACCACGGTGAGGCTATCCCCCTTTCCTACTCTAAGAGGAGACTTCGGCAGGATGTTTGAATTATTTTTGGCAAGCTGGATTCGAACCCGAGCCGTGATGAGACTTCGGGCTCCGTAATCCTCAGCTTAGCCGGCTTACCCTTTCCCCCTTTAAAGATTTTGTAAAACGCTTTGAAGAAATTAACAAAGCAAATTAACAAATATTTTATAGTGTTTTATATAGTTTGGCAAAATTGCAAGTAATAAAAGACAAAATTTTTCAATAGATGAAAGGAGCAGGCAGCCAGGTAATTACTCTCCACGAAATAAAACTCTCTGTTTAGGGAACATTTTCGGCTTTAATGAAATCACGCCATCAGTTCCATTATCGGGCTAAAAGCATTATACAGTTAAAAAAATATTTTTATTTTTTATTTTTACAAACTTTATATACATACAGTATGAACTCAAATGAGTCAAATAGATGAATAAATAAACAAGAGTTCGGCAATTCTTCTTAGCCCCACCAATGTTCTCTCTGAGAAGTCAATGTATAAAAATAATTCATTTTAATTTCAAAACAATTTTGTAACTTAAACTTGGCGCATTGTATTTTTGTACAAACAATTTACACACTTTTGACGATTGTTCTGTTTGTTGCAGACTCCGCCGTCCCCGTGGTCGCGGTGGAGGCGAAGACGAAGAAGACGAAGCCAACAGGATTACGTGCCTTACAACGTAAATGCGGTGGCCTCATGTCCAGGGACTCTTCCCGGGGACCAACTTTACCGGCTGCTGCGGGCGTACGACATCATAAAAGAGGTAGGAAGTCACTGTTGAAAAAAATTAAAAAAAAAAAAAAAGAACAACATTGCTTATTTTCTATTGGTTATTGCTATGACGGGTACTAAGGTTTGGAAAAAAACTGAAAATTTTGAAAACCGGTTTTCCGGTTTTTTACAAAGCGGAAACCCGGTAAACCTGTTTTAAACAGGTTTTTTTTTTTTTACTTTTTCAACATCTGAAGCTATTTATCCAACATACCATAATTTAGAAATATTTTATGAAAAAAGATCGAGGATTTTTTTACATTCATAGAATACATAAACATTTCCTATGGGAGAAATCGTAACTTTAGGAATTATTAACTCAAAAGTTATAAGAATTTTGGAACTCGATTATTTTTTCTGGAATTTATGGAAATTATGTCCTCTATAAATCTGCAAAACTTCGTTTCAACATTTCAACGGGAAGTTGGTCAAACAGAGCGATACAAACGAACGGATGGACAGACAGACAGACAGACAGACACTCCGCTATTATACGAGTATATATATATTAAGAGGCGTTAGCCGAGGGGATAAAGCAGTTAAGCTTATAATCCTGAGTAAACACAACTTGGGTTCAAATCCACCTCATGGCAATAAATTATCCAACTCTATTTGAGATGCCTCCTCCTGAGGAAGGAAACGGGAACCCACCTCAGTATTATTCCCATGAAAGTTACTACTCAGAGTAACCACAACGTGTCAAGTCTGACACTAGTGACTTTTATATATCTATAGAATATTTAGGCAGATTATAGGAAAACAGGGGAACAAAAAATATAAATAATTTATTTATTTTTTTAAATTTGTTTAAGGTCTTTTTCGGCATCTAAGACTATTTAGACCCCATCCAATTTATTTCAAATTATTGATAGCCAATTTAAATGAAATAAATTTTTCTTGCTTGGGACGGGAAGCGAATCCGAAACCCCAGGCACTAGAAGTTAATATCTTTAATTTATAATTTGAATACAAGTATTACTGAAGAAAAAAAAAATCGAATTTGGTTTTTGAAAATATAGCCAAAAACCCGGTTAACGGATTTCGGTCCAAACCTTAGGGGGTACACAAATATAACAAGTTTAAATGGAATTTTTAACACGATTCATAAAGTCGACGAATTTTGTATCTATTTAAAAGTTTCAAGAAATAAAAAAAAAAAAAAAAAGAAAGAATAATCACCTTGGCACTCGATTTAACTGGACTCTCGCTGTTCAATCGACCAACACTAGAATCGATATTAGAATACCAAAGCCACTGCGATGACTAATAAATAGGAGTAGGTCACTTGGGTTGGTTCATTTCAGGTCAAATCCTTCCCAATTGACAATTTACACGAGACAATCAACTGAGATTCAGATTCGGATGTAAATATTTCAAATACCATAACGCCGCCATTCAAAAATCAAAAATGTCTAATCTCAACCAAAGGGGCGAGGATCTTTTTATTTTAGAAAATACTTTTTCCAAGTACTTATTAGGGGTGTGAGGGGGTGGAGGCATCAAAACTATTCGGATGTTTTTCTCTCTTTAAACACACGCTAAATACTTCTTTTTTTTACTTATTTATTTTTAACACGTAATTCAATCAATAAAATATAAATATTTGTTCTTTGTAAACACAATATATTAATTAAAATGTCTAGCCTTGAACTAGCCAATTGTCATTCTTGATTTTATCTCGTTATTAATCGGGCTTGCCCGAGTTATCAACTTTGCCAACCATAACATCGTACATTGGCCCACATGAAGTCTGGTAATAAATAATTGTGGGATTAGATATCTTTAAACAAATTAAATTAACTTTGCAGCTTCTTCGTCTAGAACGGATGTTCGGTCAAAAAATTATAAAAATGGTGTTTTTATTTTAAAGTTAGTTATTATTGGTCAACTGCCTTGTACAAGTAACAGTTTCGATACAATCAGGACCTACAATTTTACTTTCTCTTACCTATGTATATATGTAATATATATATAGAGAGAAAGTATTGGATTCATGTCAAAAGTTCGATGTCGAGATTTTGTTGAATATACACGTTTTGAGGTCCCCTGAATCCATGTGTGTCTGTCTGGGTTCAATTTAAAGGATGAAGGAATTGAGTTAGGAGGTTGAAATTTTATATTTAAGTTAGGCACCCCCTAGCGTGAAAATAAGCTTTTAATCAAAATCGGCCAAAGAATACTAGTACTTTACTGATGCACGTTTTCAGTTTTTTTCGATTTTCTCAAAATTTGCTCTAACGATTTTTTGATTAAAATTCAAAAATCAATTATCTTTTAGAAGCTCTTTCAAATGTATATTCTCATTTTGCTCTCACACTTTACTTTCTCTTTCCTAAATTAGAATATTTATTTTAATACAACAAATTGTGTAAATAAATTTGCCTAGATTACATATGAATTGAAAAATAATATATGTGTAGGTGAGATGCAAAACTCTTTCCTTACACATTAACCGAATTTCGAGAAAATTCAAAAAACATATTGCGCGC
This sequence comes from Euborellia annulipes, assembly GCA_023213315.1. Lineage (NCBI taxonomy): Eukaryota > Metazoa > Arthropoda > Insecta > Dermaptera > Anisolabididae > Euborellia > Euborellia annulipes. Next base: position 18,090 of record JAKCPI010001018.1, read on the forward strand.
CCAATTGAATTTGATTCTGAGACAGCAACGCCTACACTTGTTGTTTGGTGTGGCGCGCATCAGAGCAGTATTAGATGCCTATGTATCAGGCGTTGTTTATAAATGAGCAGTTTGCTACCCTGCCACAAGGTGGACTTAGATGCTCTTTAAAATGTATATTCTCATTTCGCCATTTTGAAATCTTCTGAAGAACACATTACTCTTGTACTTCATAGGAAAGATAGGAGAAATGGTTGCCATAGTAACAAAATATAAATATTTTCCCATACTTATAAATTTTACATCTGAATTCAAATGTTCCGTACTGTCGGAAACTAAATACATGTCGACCCAAAAAATCTGGTGTGACAAGCACGGAACACAACTTTCGATTACCGAAGGTAAGAGAAAGTTGTGTGCTGTGCGACTAGTCACACCAGATTTTTTATTTCTAATTTTAGTAAGCATCGATTTCTCCACCTTTATTTTTTAATATTATTATTATTATATCCTGTTTTATTGAAATGAAGAAGAGTCATGAAATGTCAATTAATTGTGAGGTGATTCCACCCACTCAAGGGCAAAGTCCTCAAGGCAAGGCCATGGTCATGAGAACTACGACAAATGCCTTCTTTTTTTTTGGGAATTCCCTTAAGACTCGCTGATAAGACATCTGAAACTTGGAAATTAATTCAACCTTGACTTTTTATTAATATGAGAGTTCAAAAAAAAAAGTAAAAATTACTTTGGGAATATTTGTAAACAAAGGAAAAAGGGGAAGTGTTTGTTCTTTTCATTCAATCTAGATGAAGTTGCAACCTTCGGCGGGCTCTGCACCTAATCAGAGGGACGTCACCCTTTTATATTTAGTTTTCTCAAATAAGGACCACTTCGTAAGCACAAATCTGCTGCAATTTTCTTCTATTCGTTTCACACTCTTATTATGTATTCAACATATTTAAATGGATTATTAAGAAATGTTTGTATTTCTCATTTTATAAAGAGAACATATACAAAGATTAGCTTAAAATGATTTAAGTTCGCCATTTTACTCTTTTAATCAAGATGCTTTTCGATTAGGGACACTAAAAAATTTGTTTCGATACTAGTACTCTTTTTACTCGGTACTTTTTTTCGATACTTTACTCAAATGAGTACTTGATTGCCGGTATCGAATGAAAAGTACTCATTCGAATATTAATTATTTTTTTAAAGTATTTTCGGCATCTTAGGCCATATAGACTTTAAACGTTATATAAATTTTTTTTGCTCTCGATATAAATATAAAATAAATAGTAAGTTGATATAATACAGAAGGTCGGTCGATATTTGTGGGATAGACTTTATTTCATCATATTTTTAAAAATTATTTATTAATAATGAAAAATTTGATACTTTTAAATAAAAACCCTTTAATTTAATATGATTAAATTTCTAATTTAATTAATAGAAGAAAATGCGCTCTAAAATGGCTCTTATTTTGCATTTTCAAGATTTTTTTTTAAAACTTAAAAAACTCGATTTTTCTAAATTTTAAGCACGTCTAAATTATTGGGCTGAAACTTTATATGTATTAAAACTATCTGCATATTTTTAAGGGAATTCGTCTTAAAAAAATCTTGAAATTTCAAAATAAAAGCCCGTTTAGAGCACATTTTATATTAAAATTTGTTTTTCTCTATATTTCTAAACCTGTGCCTGATGAAAACAAAAAAGTTCATTTTTGTCGACCAGTGAAAATGGACAGACTTTTATTTTGGCGAAATCCGTATTTTGGTTGAGAAAGCCCCGTCCTCCTGGTGCTCAATACTTTGGGAAAATGGCATACCAGTATACCGATGGCGTTGTGTGTCATAAAAAGTATGCCCAAAATTCAAGTAATTCAAAAATTTGCCAAGAGATGTCAGAATGGTAGCTAATAATATTTAATGCATTTGGTTGATTTTCATTGATCTTTTAACATTAAATACTTTATAAATGTTATTATATATTATGTATCTTTTATAAAAGCATAAAAATATATAAATATAGGCCAGATATAGGCTAATACGAGATCGGCTGTTAGACTAGCCTGCCATCTATTGCAAGAATGCTGAACTAATTTGACAGTTGATTTTTAAATAAATCATCTAAGCTTATTTTAAAAATTTTTTAATTAATAATTATGTGATTAATAATAACAATAAATTCATTTTTAAATTAAAAAAAATTAAAGATTATTGGGACAGATAGTTTTTTACTTTCTCTTACCTATGTATATATGTAATATATATATAGAGAGAAAGTATTGCGATCATGTCAAAAATTCGATGTCGAGATTTTGATGGATATACATGTTTTGAGGTCCCCTGAGTCCAAAAAAGTGGGTCCCGCAAATTGGTCTCTGTGTGTGTGTGTGTGTGTGTGTATGTGTGTCTGTGTGTGTGTGTGTGTGTGTGGACAGATTTTTAGCATGAAGGAGTTGAGCTAGCGGATTGAAATTTTATATTTAACTTAGGTACCTTTGAAGAATCTCAAAATAAGCTTTTGAACAAAATCGGCCAAAAAGTACTAGTACTTTACTGATGTACTTTTTCAGTTTTTTTCGATTTTCTCAAAATTCCCTCCAAGGATTTTTTTTAAAATTCAAAAATCAATTATTTTTTAGATGCTCTTTAAAATGTATATTCTCATTTTGCCGTTGAAATCTTCTGAAGACCACTTTACTCTTGTTCTTCATAGGGAAGATAGAACTGGTTGCCATGGTAACCGAATTTAAAACTTTTTCTTTTTATTAGATTAAAAATCAATTATTATTTAAATTCCCATTTATTTTTATTTTATTTGTGTCTTTAATTGCTTAGGAGAAAACATATATATCTCTCTCTCTCTCACTTGCAAACATTATCGCCTGTCTCTCCACCTTCTCTCATAGGCCTAATGTTAATTTCCTATAGGGATTTGTATGTTAATTTCGATTCAAAAGGGGGTCCCCTTTGAAACTTTTTAAGCATTTAAAAATTTTTTTTCCAATTCTTATGAAATTTTGTATTTATTTACGATTCTATATTGTGTATAAAATGTCCAAATATGAGATTAAAATTTTGAAAAAATAACCATAGTTTATTTGAAGCAGTCAACATTTAAAATGCAAGTTTGAAACTAAGGTGCTATCGGAAACTAAATATATCTCGACACAAAAAATCTGGTGTGACCAGCACAGTGCGCAACTTTCTCTTACCGAAGGGTAAGAGAAAGTTGTGTGCTGTGCGCCAGTCACACCAGATTTTTTGAATTTGCTTGATAACAAAAAAATTAATTACGATAATCTCTTATGAATTTAATTCATTAAAAAAAAAACCGCATTGAAAAATTCCTTATAATGTCTAGTTTTTTTTAAAAGTACGTTTAGACGTCGCTCCTGAACCCCCTTAAATACACGTATCGGTATATCCTATGAACAGATTCTTTAATGGAATAGTCCTGTCCCATTTTTTGAATGTGATTTCTTTTGTTTTCCAGAGCCGTTGCCAATGAAACTCCGAGCCCTTCCGCAATCATTTTGGCAACAACCAAATCAGGCGGCGATCAGCCCTGCCGAGCTCTATCCGGTATTACCGCCTCTTTTAGGAGTGGCCCGGGATCCCGTCGAATGCAATGGTAGGTCTTGCTTGCACCCTCTCTTGTTGCGCAGTTCTTTCTATATTCTTTATTTTCACTTACAGGGGAGGAACAGCCTCGACGGCAGATTACGGTATCGCCAGCAAACACCGATTTGCTCTTCTCGTTATTCCGGGGTGTAGATGAGGCAACAGTGAATGGTACAAATGGCACAGGAACATTCCGAGGCCGCGGGCGGCCAAGGAAACCTGCGGCACCTTTAGTTGCAACGCGATTGCTAAGACGAGACCAGGATCCATGTCTAAGCACCGCCGTCGCGGAATCCATCCTACCGCTCATTCCTGATGGTGGTGGACACCGAGGAGGAGGCTCACAACCGGTAAATCCCCTCTCTCATAACATGCATGCATGTTCATATGCTTTGATGAGGAACTCCTCTCTTTGACGATTGTCCTTTTCATTGTTTTTTGTAAATATTTCATCCTCTTGCTCTATCGTTAATTTTTTAGGAACATTTTCGTCATCTGTTCCCTCCCCTTCTATTTTTTTTTTTTGTTCTTCTTCAATGAGTCAACAAATGGCCTTCAAACAAATGTTGTTACGATTAAATACTAATTTAAGAATCTCGCCCTCTCTCTCTCTCTTGGCATGCGTTATAATTGTTTTAAAACTTAATTTTCAAGGACATTTTTCCTTTTACTTAAATCAATATTTGATATCAACTATTTGACAGACAATAAATATTTATTTAAAAAAAAAAATATTTGTTTTTTAGGTAATTTGTGGCGTAGAATTTGAGATTTAGTAAAAAAACGTTTTGTAATCCGCTTTCAACCCATATTGACAGAAATATTATACCAGGTAGTAATATGTTAAGGGGGTTCAGGAGCGACGTCTAAACGTACTTAAAAAAAAACTAGACTATTATAGGGAATTTTTCAATGCGGTTTTTTTTTTAAATGAATTAAATTCATAAGAGATTATTGGGACATCGAGCTATAATTTTTTTAAGGACTTATTAAAAAATTATCGTAATTAATTTTTTTTGTTATCAAGCAAATACAAAAAAACAATCTGTCCCAATAATCTTTAATTTTTTTAAATTTAAAAATGAATTTTTTGTTATTATTAATCACATATTAATTAAGAAATTTTTAAAATAAGCTTAGATGATTTATTTAAAGATCAAATGTCAAATTAGTTCAGCATTCTTGCAATAGATGGCAGACTAGTCTAACAGCTGATCCCCTAATAGCGTATATCTGGCCTATATTTATATATTTTTATGCTTTTATAAAAGATACATAATCTATAATAACATTTATAAAGTATTTATTGTTAAAAGATCAATGAAAATCAACCAAATACATTAAATATTATTAGCTACCATTCTGACATCTCTTATTGCTGTTAAAATCCCCCCGATTGAGGTCCCCCTAACTCTTTGTTCTTCTTGGATGCCTGTGAAAATAGTCATCAGGAGGTCTTTGGACCTTAAGCATCTATGGCATAAAAAAAAAAACAAACACTTTATTCTACATTACTGTCATCAATAAATAAGAATTTACAGTATGTATCTGTCATCTCAGTGAATGGTTAAGTCGATTTTTGTCTAAAATGAATTAAATGGCCTAAGAGAAGCAGAGAGGTTTACAAATTTTATATTTTTTCAGGTTTTTTTTTTTAGGAAGACTAAAATGATTTTTGAGATAATGAAGAAAAAGACACATCCCATATTAAAAAAATAAAAAATAAAAATCAATAATCCAACAAGGGTCAGTGTAAAAAAAATTCTCCCTTTTTTTAGCATTTTTACTTTTTCTTACCTCTGTGTTATATACATTTGGATACCAAATGGCTTAAATAAAATCATCGGACTGCCTGGGATTTTCCCAAGTTTATAAATTTTTCATCTTGAATATTAATATATCAGTGGGAACTAAATATATATCTCGACACAAAAAAATCTGCTGTGCGACCAGTCACACCAGATTTTTAAGATAAGCACTCATTTGTAGAGAAAGCGAGAAAGTATGTATAGAGGAGGAAGTTTTCAGAATTTTGTTTTTTTTTGTTGTGAATATTAGGACTTCGTTGTTATAATTTCGTTAAAAGTTCTAATTTGCATGAAGCATTGACGTCATTAAAGAGGATTTTGTAAAATTTTATATTTTTTTGTATTTTTTATATTTGTTATTCAATGCTCTTAATCATTAAAATATGAGCTCTATGACGCCTTCTTTAAGCTGATTAGGTTGTGTGAATATTTTTTCTTTTTATTATCATTAAGGAAATGGATCTATTGAAACAATCAATATGTCACTTGTCAAATAGGTTCTTAATAAAATAATCGATTAAAATTATTCTGACATCAAATGAGTATAAAATTAATTTTTTATCTAATCATGAGAAAGGGGTGGGCATTTTGGTTTCCTTTCCTAAAAAAAATAAAAGTGGATCGGCAATCTCAAGATTCGACACTGTGCTCTGTCTCTAGAGGCACATATGATTAAGTCTAGAAATAATTATAATCATAAAATCTATTCCATTTCGTAATTTTTTTAAATTCAGGCTGATTTCGAATCATATAGAAACTCAAGCAGATGACGTAGGCCTTTTCTTGAATTGTTCTTCATAGTCTCTTCCCAAAAGATCTCATGTCACTTCAAAAATTAACCAATTATTGAGAAAAAGGATCTACTTTATTTTTATTATTATTTTTACTTTCTCTTACCTATGTATATATGTAATATATATATAGAGAGAAAGTATTGGATTCATGTCAAAAATTCGATGTCGAGATTTTGATGGATCTTCACGTTTTGAGGTCCCCTGAATCCAAAAAGTGGTTTTCGCGACATGGTCTGTCTGTGTGTGTGTGTGTCTGTCTGTCTGTCTGTCTGTCTGTCTGTGTGTCTGTGAACAAAATATCTCAAGAACGGAAAGAGCTAGGAGGTTGAAATTTTATATTTAAGTTAGGCACCCCCATGGGACGTGACACGAAGCTTTTGAACAAAATCGACCAAAAAGTACTAGTACTTTACTGATGCACTTTTTCAGTTTTTTTCGATTTTCTCTAAATTTGCTCCAACGATTTTTTTTTAAATTCAAAAATCAATTATTTTTTAGATTCTCAATAAAATGTATATTCTCATTTTGTCATTGAAATCTTCTGAAGACCACTTTACTCTTGTGCTCCATAGAAAAGATAGGAGAAATGGTTGCCATGGTAACAAAATATAAATATTTCGCTATACTTATAAATTTTACATCTTGAAAATCGAATATACTGTACTGTCGGAAACTAAACACATGTCGACACAAAAAATCTGGTGAGACAAGCACAGAACACAACTTTCGATTACCGAAGGTAAGAGAAAGTTGTGTGCTGTGCGCCAGTCACACCAGATTTTTTTGAATTGGTTATATAATAACAATTAAAGTGTTTTTTTTTTTTTTTTTTTAATGGAACTTTTTTGTTTTTTTATTTATTTAAGGTATTTTTAGGCATCGGAGGCCATTTAGACCCCGTCTCTATTTATTTAAATTGATTGGTAGTCAATTCATTTTAATAAATTTTTTGCATGCGAACCTTTAACCCCTAGCTCAAGAGGCAGAAACTCTCTACCATTATGCTAAAGTCCAGGAGCGAAACATTTTTTCAAATATGAAAATTAAACAAGGCGTATTCAAGAGTGTTTAGGGGACTTCCAAGATAAAATACTCAAATTAGTTATGAAATAAATTATGTCTGTTTGTGGCTGGTGAATAAAAGGAAGAATTCAACCTAAAATAGTTTTATATCTTGGACCGATGTTTCGGGCTCAAATTGCACCCTTACTCAGAACAAAAAAAATGTTATAAATCATAGATAGGCCTGTCTTTTGTGGGTATATATATGTAGGCCTATATATTTAGGGGAGGGGGTGCAAATTTTGAAACCCTGTTTTATTTTTTATTATAACTACTGTAGTTTTGGGTATGTGAGATTGGAGTCGGGAGGAATAAAACCAGCGTTGTCGAACACCTTTACACTTTTGTTCTAAGCAGACGTTTCGGTAACCATAACGGTTGCCATCTTCAGTGCCAATTAAAGCTATAATTAAAATTTATTATGATGAGTGTTTAACATTTCCGCATTGAAAAATCATATATTAAAGATTGTTGTTAACTTACTTTTCCAAAAGTGTCCCTGTCATATATGGTAATATTGTAAAGGCTGATGCTTCCTATGCTATACAATATTACCATATATGACAGGAACACTTTTGGAAAAGTAAGTTAACAACAATCTTTAATATATGATTTTTCAATGCGGAAATGTTAAACACTCATCATAATAAATTTTAATTATACCTTTCATTGGCACTGAAGATGGCAACCGTTATGGTTACCGAAACGTCTGCTTAGAACAAAAGTGTAAAGGTGTTCGACAACGCTGGTTTTATTCCTCCCGACTCCAACTACTGTAGTTTCTTTACCAATGAAATTTTCCTAAACTCTAGGAATAATTTATAAAATTTGTTATAAACAATAACCGCTTTTGGTTTTATACGAAACCATAAGTTTACATTATAATAAAAATGGTTAATTAAAAATTTACTTTTTAGCCGACTTTCAGAATGTGCTGGTAATGTGGAAACATTGCACCGCACCTCTTCCTCTATATTATATTTTAAAATTCTATATACTGTACTCACTAAGTCATAGAAAATTTATAACATTTTTGGATCTGAGGAATGTGCGACTCTGCCGATCTGCCCTCCACTGTTGAGGCTTTTTAGGCCTTTACTGAATATAATTATGTTGTATCGATGGCACTGGAGACGTTCTAAGCGCTGGTTTTTCGAGACCACCCACCCGAGTTTGCGCCATGCTTGGCATCGCTTCACTACAAAGATCTTGGTGGCTGTTACTCTTCTTCGGTTACCAGGCTTCCCGGCCATCTTTAGTTGATTTAAACTTTCACGATTAATGTGATCTTTATAGTTTATATGGGAACAAATCTTGACAATTTTAAAGCACAGAATTTTTTTTTTCACTAGTGCAAGGCAACATGGCACTTTCATAATTGCACTGCATATGAACTCTCTCAGCTGCACTCGTAGAATGAATAAACAAAATAAACAGGTGTGGTTTGTTGTTGTTTTGCAGGTGTTGACGATGGTTTCGCTCACCGATGGAGATAAGACGATTTCGTTGCCTTCTCTCAATGTGGATCACAATTATTCACAAATCCTCTCAGAACTTGTGATTAAACTATAGAAAACAATAATGGAATGACGTCAAATTTCGAAAAAATCTCAAAAAATATAAAACCTTTCTAATTTTGATTCGTTCTTACTGGGTTCTTACTCTTCTCTCTAAAACAGCTGACGGTATTTTAATTTAAGTTTGTACAGGTCAACAAATAATTGCAATATATAATTTGTATATAGAGAAAAATCCAAAAGAATAAGAGACAAGCCAAATTCAATCTGTGTGGGTTTTTAAAAAGACATTCAATTGGAGGCTCTTGTTGCATATTTAATTTTAATTTAAAAACTTTTATGGGTCAAAAGCAGTGATTGCCAAGCCCTGGGCCGAAGTATAAGGTTACATGGTCAGGGGTTCATTTTCCGTCCCAAGCGAGAAAGATTTAGTTGGATACAAATCAATTGAGAGCAGGCTCCCTCAGGTGTTCCTTTAACTACACTGTGCGGCAAAATGAAACTTTTTTCCGGCCCCGAGGTAATTCCTTCAGATTCTTAAGTAAAATGACCTCCTGAATCCAAATATGACCTCCGTTTTCCCCCACCAGGTACCGTTTTCGGGGGGTAGCCCCCTACTTATTTCCACCCCTTTTCGTTAATTATAGGGCCACGAATCAAATTTGGAGGAATGAAAAGGAATATTTTAGCATTAACATTTCTTCAGAAGGTCTCGAGAAGTTAAAAGTTAAAAAACATTAACATTTGGATCCAAGGGGGGGGGATGTGGGGGAGGATTTTGTCGCTTAAAATGCAAAAAATCATTAAAAATGATCGATTTTTTCACTGATTTTCTACATATTCCAGTGGACAGACACACCTCACCCTTCCTTAAACATCCCTCAACTAAAAAAAGAATATATAAGATAAAGCGGGTGGGGTGTGAGCAATTCCGAAGCTCTTGCAAGAAGACGGAAGATTCACCTTCAATATTTCCTTATTTTATCTAAAGGGGTAGAAATTACTTCTTGTCAAAGTTTGAAAAAAATTATAAACTATGAAATATAAAGTTACGCTTTTGTAAATAAATCAGGAAATATATGACATTTATAAAAACCAAATTTATTTAAAGAAAATCAACGTGGGGTAGACTACCCTTTACTCAAGGAGTACAATTTTTTTTTTTTAATATTTAAAAGGGGGAGACATTTTCTTTACCTTTGCTCATTAGAATAATACTTGTATTTTTCAAAAAAAAAAAAATTGTGCCCCTTGAGAAAAGGGTAGTCTACCCCATGTAGATTTTTCTTTAAATAAATTTGGTTTTTATAAATGTCATATTTTTCCAGATTTATTTACAAAAGCGTAACTTTATATTTCATAGTTTATAATTTTTTTCAAACTTTGACAAGAAGTAATTTCTACCCCTTTAGATAAAATATGGAAATATTGAAGGACATAGAAGAATCCGTATATTTAACTTTAAATTTGTAAAGATCAGCCAAAAAAATGAAAGTTTAGCCGCATATTTGCCAATTCGACCAACTGTGCAGCGAGGAGCTGTGAATCTTTCATCTATCTGCAAGGGCTTCGGAATCGCTCACACCCCACCTGCTTTATCTTATATATTCTTTTTTTATTTGGGGGATTTTTAAGGAAGGGTGGGGTGGGTCTGTCCACTGGAATATGTAGAAAATCAGTGAAAAAATTGTGAAAAAATCGATCATTTTTAATGATTTTTTGCATTTTAAGCGACAAAATCCTCCCCCACATCCCCCTTTGGATCAAAATGTTAATGTTTTTTAACTTTTCACTTCTCTAGACCTTCTGAAGAAATGTTTAGGCTAAAATATTCCATTTCTTCGCTCCAAATTTGATTCATGGCCCTATAATTAACGAAAAGGGGTGGAAATAAGTAGGGGGCTCCCCCCGAAAACGGTACGAGGTGGGGTAAAACGGAGGTCATATTTGGATTCAGGAGGTCATTTTACTTAAGAATCTGAAGGGATTACCTCGGGGCTTTTTTTCTTGCCGCAGAGTGCTATTTTGAAAAATTTATTTAGATCTATACTCATTTTATCTCATGCGAAGGCAACGTAGATTTTACAAATTTATGAATATTAATTGATCTCTTACTTATCGTCCTGCATTCTTTGGGGCACCTAACCCGAGCTTATCTCCGCTCAGCTTAGATTATATAATTTTTTATCTTGTCAAAATTAAATTCCCTCTTGGTCTTGTTAGCAGCTCTCCAGTGGGGGGGGTGGGGGTTTTTTTTTCGGGATTTCAATTTCTTTTTCAGAAATTTAGAAGAGATAAGGTGTATATAATACCATTCATATTTCTTCCCGTCATAAAATGATCTGTTTATTTTTCACTTTACTTTTAAAGGAAGCCGAAACCCAAAAAAAAAAATTTTCTCAGCGATAACACGGTCCAGATTCCACCTGATGAACGAATCTTTTCAAGGACATGTTTATATTTTATAACAAAAAGAAGAGGAAACACTCCTTTGTAAATAGACTTTCGTTAAAAAAAAAAAATAATAATCATTTTGTGGACTTTTCTTCAACGAAAAGTATAATTTAAATGATTTCCTTCTCTTGGCCCGAATCAAAGTGAAAAAAATCAGACTTTTTTTTTACTTTCTCTTATCTATATATTTGTAATATATAAGATAAAGAGAGAATTCTGTCTCTGATCCAAAATGTTTCTTTTTTTTAATTTGTGTAAGTTCTTTTCCGGCATTCGAGGCCATTTAGACCTCGATTTTTATTTGTTACACACAGAGGTGGCCCAACAGAACTGGACCTTTCTAACAAATAATGAAAATCCCAATCTCTTTTGAATATTTCATTTTAGAAAATGAAGAAAAAGTTTTTTTTTTTTTAATTTAAAATACCCTTAGAAGAAGGTAATCGGGGTGGCCGTTCAACAGGCTTATTTTTCGGGGCCACCCATCCAAATTTCAGACGTTCTTGTTGACAGTGTTTCACCTCAACGATCTTGATGGCTGTTGCTCTACTTCTTTGATTATTTAATGATTTCTTCTTTCGGATTTTGAGTAAATTATAATAAATACATAATACATATAAAAGTCTCTCCCTTAACGGAGAGATTTTTCAACTCAATATAGTAAAGAGATTTCTAATAGGGAAGTTTTCTACTAGTTGTTTAATTCAGCACACTTGTAAGTGCAGTAAGAGAGAGGTCAAATATGCTTATATTATATACACTCGACGTCTCTTCTATTCTTTGAGCGTGGCAGGGTAGGGTTTAATTTAAATTTATTATCTAGACAAGCCAGGGCCGATGTTTCGGTCACATATCGGGCTCTTCTCATGGCTAAGACATTGTTAACAAAATAATCCTCTCATGGTTATTTTTAGCATTATTATAGATAACAGATAAATTTAAACTAATGTCCTAATTAGATGGTGTAAGTACAATGAGGGTCAATATTAAGTACCACCCATTCGATTTCTAATTGTGATTATTTCATTGTTTTTAAAAAAAGAAAATGAAAATATTTATTGGAAATTTTCTAGGTTTGAACCATGAAAGTTTCCATTAAAAAATATAAAATATTTTTGAAATAACACAAGAAGAAAACGCATGGGTGGGACTTAATATTGTGCCTCACTGTATTATAGTCACTCTCTGCTCATGGTACTTACACTATCAAATTTGGAATAATATTTAATGTTTCGACGATTTTCTTTCGTTGAAACATTTTGTAAATTAAAATATACTAATTTAAAACACTCGGTTATTTGTACCCAGGATATTTTATTTATAGAAAGGAGATTTTAAAGAAAATTAATATTTTTTTATTGTAGGAAATTTTAGAATTTTATATATAGGCCTATTGTAAAAAAATATTAATTTTCTTAAAGATCTCCTAAGAACATTAATATTCCTCTCATAAGTAAAATAATATTAGGACTGTTCCCCTTATTTGAATCGTTTATTTCAGAAAGAGCACATATCCCATTTTAAAAATTTTACAGAAGAAACAAAAAACTTCTTGTTTGGTAATGGAATGTTCGTAACATTAGGCTTTTCAGACAAAAATTGGTCCATAGAAACCATTAGAACTAGAGATGTGCCCTTTTAACAACAAATGTGTCTACACCAACAGAACCCATTTCATAAAAAAAAACTGTTTGTAAAAAAATGTGATATGTGCCCTTTCTCAAATAAACGATTCATTTAAGTTTTATTATTTTATTCTAATTTGGATATGTTATATCTGTTAGGGATAATAACATTGTGCGTCAAAATGAAACTTTTTTCCGGCCCCGAGTTAATTCCTTCAGATTCTTTAGTAAAATGACCTCCTGAATCCAAATATGACCTCCGTTTTCTCCCACCAGGTACCGTTTTAGGGTGAGAGACCCCTACTTATTTCCACCCCTTTTCGTTAATTATAGGGCCACGAAAAAAATTTGGAGGGATGAAAAAGAATATTTTAGCCTTAACATTTCTTCAGAAGGTCTAGAGAAGTGAAAAGGTAAAAAACATTAACATTTGGATTCAAGGGGGGGAGTGGGTGAGGATTTTGTCGCTTTTTGTCCTATTATTTTTTTACAGGAAGATGAAGAAAATAGACTTTAATCGGCCCAAAATTATTTATTACCAATGTCGACGTTTCGGGGACTATACGTCACCCATCCTCAGGACAAAGGTCGTAAAAGTATTTCGTGCCTCCAGCACTCGTGGAGGCACGAAATACTTTTTACGGCCTTTGTCCTGAGGATGGGTGACGTATAGTCCCCGAAACGTCGACATTGGTAATAAATAATTTTGGGCCGATTAAAGTCTATTTTCTTCATCTTCCTGTAAATTAGACGGCCTTCCTCCATACGATTATATTATTTTTTTTTAGTTGAGGGATGTTTAAGGAAGGGTGAGATGGGTCTGTCCGCTGGAATATGTAGAAAATCAGTGAAAAAATTGTGAAAAAATAAAAAAAAATCGATCATTTTTAATGCATTTTAAGGGACAAAATCCTCCCCCACATCCCCCCTTGGATCCAAATGTTAATGTTTTTTAACTTTTCACTTCTCTAGACCTTCTGAAGAAATGTTAAGGCTAAAATATTCCTTTTCATCCCTCCAAATTTGATTCATGGCCCTATAATTAACGAAAAGGGGTGGAAATAAGTAGGGGGCTCCCCTCGAAAATGGTACGTGGTGGGGGAAAACCGAGGTCATATTTGGATTCAGGAGGACATTTTACTAAAGAATCTGAAGGAATTATCTCGGGGCTTTTTTTCTTGCCGCACAGTGTAATGCACAAAATAAGCATAATAGGATCACTAATGATTGTTAATGGCTTGACCCTGAGGATGGTCCTAAATAATGATCAAAACGTCGGCGCCTAGGTGATATTAATTTTAGTAATAGTAGTTACTTGTCTCGAAAGGGTGAACCACAAACGGGAAACAAATTTGCAAATTTTTAATAATTTCGCTTTCCCGTTTGACGCCCAACCCCTCGATATATAATTTGAAATAAACCTACACTGCCACGCTCATTTAACACCTTGCGATTTCATTAGATATATGTATTTTGTACATTCCTTTCTATGTTAATTTATGTTTTAAATTTTATTTATTTATTTATTCATAAAAAAGGGGATTTTTCTAAACCCTATCATTTAATTATTTATTCATTATTGTGGCTAAATTTTTTTTCTATAAATTTCATTATTTTCTTCTCAAAACAAAAAAAAAAACATTGAATTTGCATAACAAAAGGAATTATTTGTTGCACGCGACCCTTCAAAAGTGAAATTATTCATTCGTATTTGTTTTTCATTTTTCTTTTTTTTTTTGTTCAATTAATGATTGATGAATGAATCAATCAATCATAAAAAGGAAAAAAAAACGTAACTTAATAGAATAATCAATTTATTATTACAATATTATTATTATAATAATAAATAGATGGGGAATTGAAACGTCAAAATATTTCCTTGTCAAATAAGGTTATTATTTTTCTATAATAATTATAGTATAATAAATTAGATCCTATCAATTAGCCCAGGGGTCGGCAAACTTTAAATTTTGATGATATTTTAAAGCGCTGCAGATTGAAATAAATTTAAAGGTTTTTCGAAATTTGACGTCACAAGAGTCAATCAATAAGGCTGTGATTTAGCCAACGGCAACTGTGATCTTGATGATGGTGATGGTGATGGTGATGATGATGACTCCGTCCACACAGCTCAGTCAAAAGTGAACGAACAAAAACTATAATATATTTTATGAAGAAAAATAATTTCTATTTACTGTATACAACGACAAGAATCTTTTATGTCATTTTGCACATTTATTCATCCATCAGTGTGATATGATTCACTAATCATTAATGGACGACACTCACAATCAATAGAAAGAGAATGTAATATTTTAATAGGATAAAATAACATTGATTTTATGTCTTCTGCTTTTTTTTTTTTTATTTTCTATTAACCCAAGTCATTTCTTATGAATAAATTATTACTTTCTCTTACCTCTATATATATGTTGATATATATAGAGAGAAAGTATTGGACTAATGTCAAAAATTGGATATCGAGATTTTGATGGATATACACGTTTTGAGGTCCCCTGAATCCAAAAAAGTGGTTTTCGCGACATGGTCTGTCTGTGTGTCTCTGTGTGTTTAATTTTAAGCATGAAGGAATTGAGCTAGGAGGGTGAAATGTTATATTTAAGTTTTGTACCCTCCTGGACCGTGAAAAAAAGCTTTTGAACAAAATCGACCAAAGAGTACTAGTACTTTACTGATGTACTTTTTCAGTTTTTTTTTTTCGATTTTCTCAAAATTCGCTCCAACGATTTTTTAAATCAATTATTTTTTAGAATCTCTTTAAAATGTATATTCTCATTTTGTCATTTTGAAATCTTCTGAAGACCACTTTACTCTTGTACACCATAGGAAAGATAGGAGAAATGGTTGCCATGGTAACAAAATATAAATATTTTGCCATGCTTATAAATTTTACATCTGAATCCAAATTTTCCGTACTGTCGGGAACTAAATATATGTCGACACAAAAAATCTGGTGTGACAAGCACAGAACACAACTTTGGATTACCGAAGGTAAGAGAAAGTTGTGTGCTGTGCGCCAGTCATTTAAAGCTGCAGTCCCGTTTTTTTTTTTTTTTTTTTTCAATTAAATAGGTAGAATGAATTTCACCGGAGGGGAAAAAAATTTTCCGCAGGGCGGAAAAAATTTCAAAAAAAAAAAAAAAAAAAAGGTGAAATGATATGAATTTTTTATAGGAAATACAAGTTTCGGTTTCGGCCGAAACTAAGATTGAGGCCGAATATTTGGTTTCGGTTGAAAATCTTGTTTCAGTCGGACCCTAGTTTCTGAATATATAAAAATAATTATAGGTTATGTAAGAAAAAAATATTGGCCCCCCCTCTAGAGCCAGCTCCCCCTAATGGTCCGATGTTGACCAAAAGCTTTTCAGTTCTAGGCCTCTACCCCCAGTTTATGTGTGCAAAATTTCAAAACATTTGAATGAATAGTTTTTGAGTTTTTGTTGACGAAAAAAATTACCACGGACACACACAGACATTATTCCAAAAACTTCTTAAATGGATTCAGGGGACCTCAAAACGCATTTTGGCAGCTTCAGAAAAATTTCGATTTTTTTTACGATTACATTAACTTTACCTGCCCAACCTATGGTTGGTGGGCAAAGTTAAAAATTGTTTTTAATTTATCAACTTTTATTTTCAGAGTTTTGGCCAAGCAATGTGCAAGAAGGTTTCAATCCTCATGGATCATCATCAAGGCCTTAACTTTGAGAAAATCCTACATTTTAATCATTTCACTTTTACAATTTTCGATGTTTAAAACATTACAATTATTTTCATTTTCAGTTAAACAATTTTTTTGCTGCTTATGCAACCCTTCCATCACAACAAGAGTCTGACTAAAAACGAAAGATGTATTTTTTACAGTTTTTCCAGAATAATTCGAAAATGATGCATCAAATCAAAAAGGTTTTCTTTATATAAAAGCGATGGTGTGAAGTGTTTGAGAGATAAGGGTAAAATCAAATCTCAAAATAAATTTTTTGTAACTTGAATAATACAGCAAATTTTATTAGCAAATCGATATATAATTCATTACTGTCAAGTTCACATTATGGGCAAATTTCTAATTAAAGGATAAAATGCGACTTGGTGAGTTTAATCGATTAGTCCAAGGACAATTATTATTAGAAAATAATTAGTAGGCTAATAAGGAACATTCTTTTCTGTTTCGGTATTTGTCTCATGTCAGAAGGATCCGAAAATGCCTATGCGAAAAAAATCATAAAATTTTATTTACATATTGAAGAATTCAATTTTTTTTTATTCCAAAGGTCCAGGGCCGGATCTAGGGGGGGGGCAGTGGGTGCGTGTGCCCCGGGCGGCAGATATCAGGGGGCGGCAATTAAAGAAAAATTTACTAAAAAAAAGGTAAAATGATATTAATTTTGTATAGAAAATCTTAAGGAGGGGGAGGCAAATTAAATTTTGCCCCCCCCCCTTAAAAATCTCCTAGTTCCGGCCCTGCAAAGGTCAATTCAATTAAATTGATATTTGAATTAAAAATTCATAAATTTACTGAAATAAATAATTCTTCATATTGCCTACACTTTTATTGATAAAAGCTCAGTCCTAATAAATGAATAATAAAAAACTCTGTCATCTATTATAATACTGTAGATCATAGAAGAAGCGTGTCTGCACTCTCTCTCTTCTACAGGTATTACCATGGTCAATGCTCTGCCGAATTAAAATCAATTATCCCACCCAATGCAACATATTCACGGAACACAAGAGAGGCATCTTCCCAGCATCCCTATGCTGTTCAGATCACGACTAACAGAACAAATCAATTTCATTCTTCCTTTGTCCCCATGACCTCCCGTGATTGGAACAAGCTCCCTGCGTCTATCTTCCCCAAAACCTACAATCTTCAGACTTTCAAGTCTAACCTCAACAGGCATCTTCTCAGTTCCCGCAGTTGAGTTCCCCTTTATGCTTCTCCTTTTGTTTTTATTTTCTTCCTGGCTGCATGTGAATATTGGTCATTATAGGTCTTCGGACCTTATGCACCCATTCCAAAAAAAAAAAAAAAAAAAATTTGAATGATAAATGATAACACTTGTATTGAGGTATTTTCAGACCAAATTTATTTCCCTATGGAGTCTAAACGCCTTTCTTCATCGGGATCTGGACACTCTTAATATGTTACATACAATATGGTTATTAATAAATTAACACTCTCCCTGGTTTCGTCATACGAGAATGAAATCAACGGTCTGCTACCAATCCAGATGAAATAAATAGAGTCGGGGTCTAAATGGCCTTGGATGCCGAAAAAGACCTTAAAAGAATTATAAACAATACTTTCTCTCTCTATATATTTCCCTTCAAAACGATCCTCATCCCCCCTCTGAATTTATAATTTATTATTATATAGCTAATGATTGAGAAGAAAAATATAAAAAGTGTGAGCTTTTTTTTTTCAAGGGCTTAACAGCACACAACTGCAAAATTGATTAGATAAGCAAGTTATAAAATTAAAATTTCATTTTGCTAATCGGATTATTTTAAGTTTTTCGAAAATAAGTCAGACATTCGAGGTTAAATTTGGAAAATAATAGGGTTTTTTCTACGTCATTAGGATAGTCAATTGTTAATATTCGTCGTGATATCGAGTCAAAAAAATTTTGAATATAAATCGCCTTTTAATAATAAATAATTTCGATTGTTTGCTTGCTGCTGGTTGCGTTCAGATGTCTCTATTGGTTAGTTTGCAATCGGTCGTGTAGATGGCAGCGCGGTCGCGGACGTCGGAATCGCGCGCCAGCTTCGCCCTGGATCGCTCCAAGCAGTCAGTGTTCGAGTGCCGTGGTGTTCGGATCGATCCATTTATACGTGCTAGTGTTTTGTGTCTATCATGTGGCTTTGGCGGCGGTGACCTACCTGCAAGTGGTGTGTGGTGTTAATTTGATTCTATGATGAAAGTGACAGTGTGCTTTGGACCGGTCAAGGTGGTCGTCCCATGCGGTGATGGACGCATCTTTGTCAAGGAGTTAACAAGAAAAGCAACGCAGCGTTACGTTAAAGCCACCGGCAAGGTAAGGAGTGAGTGACTCACCCCCCACCATCACCATCATCTCTTGACCTTTGAATTGCATCTCAGTGAGTCAGTCACTTCAAGTGACGTTTCGTTCGTTCGATCGTTCGTTTGTTTGTTTGTTATGTGCATTGAAATCTCCAAACGAAACAAACAGCCTTGGATGGACGACCGACCGATGGCGATGGCGTACATTCCTTAGAGTTGCGAGAGAGAGAGAGAGAGAGAGAGAGGGTCTCTCTCCCCTCCCCTCCCTTTTTCAACTGGCCACCTTTATAGAGCTTATGTTCTGTGTTCTTTCTTGCTCCTTGATGGCCGCCAAGTCAGTTACATTCAAACAAAAATTTCATTTTCAAATTTTATTTTTTGTTCAAGAGGGAGTCATTTGAATTTATAATATTTAAGTTCAAGTTAAATGAATGAATTTATGTCATTAATTATAGAATAATAATAATAGAGATATTTAATCATTTAAATTTTAGCTTTTCACTTTCTCTTACCTCTATATATGTTAAAATATAGAGAAAGAAAGTATTGGATTCATGTCAAAAATTCAATGTCGAGATTTTGATGGATCTTCACGTTTTGAGGTCCCCTGAGTCCGAAAAAGTAGTTTTCGCGACATGGTCTGTCTGTCTGTCTGTGTGTGTGTTCAATTTTAAGCATGAAGGAATTGATCTACGGAAATTTCATATTTGAGTTAGGCATCTCGCTGGAGGGTGAAAATAAACTTTTAAACAAAATTGGCCAAAAAATACCAGTACTTTACTAATGTACTTTTTCAGTTTTTTTCGATTTTCTCAAAATTTGCTCCAACGATTTTTTTTTAAATTCAAAAATCACTAATTTTTTAGATGCTCTTTAAAATGTATATTCTCATTTTGGCATTGAAATCTTCTGAAGACCACTTTACTCTTGTATTTCATAGGAAAGATAGGAGAAATGGTTGCCATGGCAACAAAATATAAATATTTTTCTGTTTATAAATTTTACATCTTGAATTTCAATATATCAGTGGGCTTAAATAGAAATGGCCTGACCCCACAATAGATATATTCTCTACAACGGTTATCGTCAAAGTCTTATATGGCCTAAGTTGCCGAAAAGACTGTATGAATGTGTTGTGAATGTGAGTGTGAATGAGGAAAAAGTGTGAATGTTTAAAAACAAAAAAAAAAACATATATATCAGTGGAAACTAAATATAGATGTCGGCATAAAAAATCTGGTGTGACAAGCACAGAACACAACTTTCTCTGGCCGAAGGGTAAGAGAAAGTTGTGTCCTGTGCGACCAGTCACATCAGATTTTTTTCTTATAATTACATAGGCCAACTCACTATTTATATACAAAAATCCTGTCTTTTTATAACTCAAAATCAATCCTTTTGGCGAATTTTATTTTTTTTATGTTTAGACAATTTTATTAGGGTGGTTTTGTTTTGGGGAAAACTCATAGGGTAGGCCATATAGAATTAATAGAGGTATCTATAATATAATCAGTTAAATAGCCAAAAAGGCAGATACCGCCGTGAGTTGAACCGCGGATCTGCCGTTTATGTTGCCTATTTGAGAAAATAAATATTGATATATATTTTAAAACATCTCTTCAAAACCCAACTTATAATTTATTATATAGTCAAAAAAGGGAAATAAGCAATCACAAAAAATTTGATTGTAATTTTAATCCCAGCATACCTATCTACTCTTCAGAATAATCGTTTTTTTTTTTTTTTTTTTTTTTTTAATATGTCATTTTTTTTACTTTTTTAATATCTTTGAATTAACTATTTTTCCGAGTGATTTGTAATAGCGTTCGATCGTTCCTAGAGCTTTCGCTTCGTAAAGAAAAGCAAAGCGTTTATTAAACTTTGCTAAGATAATCACTGCCATTATTATTTTGTTTCAAAGAATTAAAACTGGGGTGGATACGAGATAACCCTAGCAGTTGTGAACATTTATTAATGATTTTAGTGATTATCAAAAAAAACTTTTTTAAATACACATACAATTTAAATATCTCTAAATTTTGCATAACGGACGCTCTAGGGTCTCAAAAATGTGTAGGTTATATTGATTAAAACCATCTTCATTCACCTCCTATTGATGAATAATTCGAAAATATAAAACGCCAAAAAAAAAAAAAATTGACATAATCAACCCTTTAAATGTAAATAAGCCTCAATTTTCTTAATAAATATAATGACAGCTCTTTGGTTTCATGATTTAAAAAATTAGACTTCAAATTTAAAGACAAAAAGGATGGAAATTTTTTTATACTAACCTTAACTAAAATACGAATTCTTGATTTCGGGTAAACTGTGCTTTATTTGTACAAATATAACAAAATATGGTAATGAAATTAGATTGAATCAATAAAAACCTGGGAATGTTTCACACGCTGTTTCTGAGACGATAATTGAGAATATTTTATTTATTATTATTATTACAACAATACAATCAAATTAGAGACTAAATTTAATTATCGAAAATAATTATGATTGAAATATTAATAAAATTTTATTAATATTTTAAAAATTCGAAATTTTCTTTTATATAGGCTAATATCAAAATTAAATTTTTTATATTCATTTATTTGAGTACAGTGAGAGGCAATATTAAGTCCCATCCATGCGTTTTCTACTTGTGATTATTTCATTGTTTTTATAAAAGAAAATAAAAATCTTTATTGGAAATTTTCTCGGTTTGGACCATGGAAGTTTCCTTTAAAAAATATATAATATTTTTTTAAAAACAATGCAATAATCACAAATAAAAAACGCATGGGTGGGACTTAATATTGTCCCTCAATGTACCTTCACATTTCCCTCTTTTTTTGGCATTTGTCGCTAATATTTTATTTCTCTATCTCCCCAATAAAGCAGGTGAGAGAGCTAGCTCTCTTTTTGTATTTCCTATTGCCATACCAAAATTTTCATAAAGAAAGACCAAACTAAATATGAAATTTTATATTCAATTAGAATTCCTGGTATTTTTTTGACGGTTTGATAAAAAAAAAAAATTTATAAATTAACTCTTTTATAATAGAAGATAAATAACCTTTTGATTTAAATATAAAATAATCGGTGAATAATTTACCATTTTGACCAAAATAATATTAATTTTACAAATTGAATGAAAGATAATACAATTTTTCCTTGTTTTATTTTCCTCAAGATTAACTAAACTAGATTTTTTTAAAATTAAGGTTTTGTGTTAAACTATCTAACAATATATACTCTACATCTCTACGAAAAGATTTTGTTTAGCGTCATTTAATCTCTCTTGTGCAGGCAATATATAATTGTAGATAAATTAGTTTTCATCTATTAATTTGAATGAGATATTATTATTCAATAAACGTCTGAATTCTTCCTTGACGAGTCATTGGCTATTATTTAACATTTCTCGAGTATATTTGTCACTTGATCTACCAGCAAAGAAGAAATATAATTACAGAGATGTGTAAGTTATAACTTTTAAAGGTGAAAAAGGAGCAAAAAAAAAACTAATTTTTTTTCTCAGTCACAGTGGCGTAGCCAAGGGGGAGGGGGCATCATGCCCCGGGCACTACTCACAAAGGAGCGCCAAATGGTCCGCAAAACAAAAAAATTGCTGGATAATTTTTATTTTTATTATATTTGATTTCTGAAAAATATATTTTAAATTTAGTGCCAGTGTAATATAATAATTTTGTATATTTTACATATAATATTATATGGGGGGGGGGGGCGCTAAAAAGGTATTGTGCCCCGGGCGCGAATTAAGCTCGCTACGCCACTGCTCAGTCAACGTTGCACGTGCAAATCATATTCTTTTTCAAAACAGTCTTGATGATAGGTGTTAATTGTAGTCGAAACTTTGAAACTTCTCTCCTAGCAACTTGTTTTTTTTTTCTAATTACAGAATAAGTAACCGAAATGTTGTTTTGAAATAAATCACAGAATATTTTATTTATTTGACAACAGCTTCATGCCAAGGGATGGGGGGGGCAATTTCTTTCACAAATTATGTTATCATATATAGTAATGATTATTAAAATGGGAGTTATCAATACCTAATTGGGGGTTTAGGGAATGAATTAACGATTCTCCATCTCCTACCCACGCTAAAAATGTCATTCCGGATATACTGCATATAAAATAATTTCTCAATAAACCAACAATTCATTTGTATGAATTAAAATTGATTTTATTCATCCATTGTGTAACATTTTCAAGGTTTTATTTACTATTTTTACATTTATTTCGCTTTATCCGATCATTCAAAGTTTGTAATTTTCAAGGTTATGTTAAGAATAATTTTTTTTTTGTCTAATTCGACCCCTGAAAATGTCCGAATGAATTTTTTGTCATTAACTATTATTGATATCCATGTATATATTCTACATCTCTTGGAAACTGTGTAATGAATGTTTTAGCTTCTTTGATTTTAATTGTTGTTTGTTATTTATTCTTTGTATAACCTCTTTTTTCACAGAAGTGAAGTCAGTTGTATGAGAGCTGGTTTTAATTGTTGCTCCTAAAATATGTCATTTGATTGTTGGAGATAAGATATTATGCATTTTATTTATAGATCAAAAGTCTTGAGGATGAGCATTTAGCTTCCGAAAGGTAGACTTGGAAATTAAAAGAATTTTATTAGATCCTTCTTTCTTTAATTTTCGTGATTCCAACAGAAAATTTCCTAAAAGTTTAGGTGGGCTTTAATTTTTTTTCTCTTTATTGCGGACTTTAATTTTTGCACTTGGCAGTATACTGTCAGGTCCATATTAACGCACCCCATCCATGCGTTTTATCAAGTGATTATTTCATTGCTCAAAAAAATAAAAATAAATAAATAAATGACCTATGTCCCCTGGCTCAAAGGCATAAAAAGATAAATAATAATATGGAAAATGTTTAATAAAAACCTTTCTGTTTCAAACATAGAACAAAAGAGAATTCCAATTCTTTTGTGGGGGTGGTTTAATTTTGACTCTCACTGTACCTAACCTAATTTTTACCTTATTTTGTAAGGTCTATGGCCAGTAGTTGATGAAAAAAACAACAAACATGTAGCTTTTTTCGGCCAAATTTATTTAATGAAAACAAAAGCGACTTTTCGATCCTAAATTGGGATCATGTTCAGGATTGTTGTTTAATAAAAAAAAAAAAACCTTGCGGAGCACAAATTATAATTTTTTTGACTAAACAATAATCCTGACGATGAATCGAATTACGAATCGAAACGTCGATTTTGTTTGCATTAAATAACGAAAAATTCCTCATTTTTCTTTTTTTCTTTTGTTCTTTTGATTATGTCCAATTAAATTTAAAGAAATAATTTTCAAGGCCCAAACCTTATGATATTGATAGTAAATTTTAAATTCAAATTAAAAACTTGTTATGTTTTTAGACTTTGTTCAACTCTTTTTATTTATTATCGCTCTCTTTTTTTTGTTTTTTTTTGATTAGAGAAATTTTATTAGGTTCCTTCCTTCGACATTATCAGTTAATACGTACTTAAAAACTTTCAGTTTATAAAAATCGATTTTTATTTAATTTAACAAACAAACGAAATAAATTGAATTTGCTTGAAATTTAATATGGAAGCTGAAATATTCAAATATAATAAGGGTACATACGCAGTACTTTACGCACATTTGGCCTAAATAGGCAAAGCAAAACGAGTTTTAAAAATATCTATTTAATTTTCTTTTTAATAAATTGCAAAGATAACATTCCCTCCCCCCATTTATTTTTATTTACTTTTTTCCTTAATTATTAATCAAATATATAGCTATATATATTCTAGATCCCTTTGATTTTGTGCTAATTGACGTTTTATTCTCGTTAATTTTAATTGTTTGTTATCTATTCTTTTTTTTTTAATTAATTTCTATTTATTTTAAAATTTAATCACATAATCGAACCTAAACAACTTTTTTTTACTTTAAGGAAATAAAGCATAGGAAAGTAATGAGGAAGAAACAAACGTTTGTTCAGAAAATACTTAAGGGAAAGAAGGAGTGGCGTCTAAAATTGTATCTCAAATAGCTTAGCTTATATTTTAAGCAATTTTTCAATATTACAATTACTAATTAATTAATTATTAATATTACAATAAAATAAATTTTCTTAAATGAATTGTTTTATTTTTTTTTTACGTAAATTTTAAATAAAAATGAAAAAAAATCTGGTGTGAGCGGTCAGCACACAAGTTTCTCTTATTCTCAGTATGTGAATATTCA
This sequence comes from Euborellia annulipes, assembly GCA_023213315.1. Classification (NCBI taxonomy): domain Eukaryota; kingdom Metazoa; phylum Arthropoda; class Insecta; order Dermaptera; family Anisolabididae; genus Euborellia; species Euborellia annulipes. The sequence goes on from JAKCPI010001018.1 coordinate 43,246, forward strand.
AAACAAGCTTTCTGATTGGTTAAAAGCAAGCACAATAATAGTCGAAACACTTTAGATCTTACAATTATTTTATTTAATTTACACCTCGATATGTTAATACGTTTTTTGTTAAATGCGGATATACATATAAATTAGGCTTATTTTTTTTTTTGGAATTTTGCATGTTGAGAGAGAGAGAGAGGTTTTTTTGACAGAGGGATAATGAAATGGTGATTTTTGTGAAGTTGACGCGTGGAGGCAGACATCAGGGTGGGTATTCTTTTATATATATATATAGAGAGAGAGGGGAGGGGGATGGAGGTCTTTCAACCTTTATGGGGTGCGTAGGGCTTCAAAAAAGGGAGAGAGAGGGACAATGCACCCCTCACAGCTGTCTACCTTTGCCTTGCCGACTCCTGACTCGCTTCGGCTCCAGTTTCATACCCAGATTGTGGTGGCTTTTCGATTTTCTTTTAAAATGTGGGTGGCACCAAATAACTTTTCATCTCTCTAAAATCATCTGCCAATTTTATCAGGATAAATTTAAAAAAAAAAATGTGAAATATTCCATGAATTGAAATTTTGCTAGACCTGACTTTCTTCTTTACCCGTGTTAAAAATACTACCAAACTAGAATTGTAAATTTGGAAATTACTTGTATAAAAATAGAGCTCGTTGTTGTTGGCAGGATTATAAGAAAAAGAATTTTTTCTAAATGGCATATACAAAATCAAAACTATTCTTCATGTGCTTGATTTATTGTTTTGTAAAATTTTAGGTCTACGTAAGTGTCCGAATTTGCTTTTTTAATGCACATATCAGTAGCCAATTTCAATATAGATTCTGAAAAGAAAAAAATCTGGTGTGACTTAACGCACAGCTCACAGCTTCCTCCTACCCTTCGGCAAGAAAAAGTTGTGCACCGTGCTTGTCCCACAGATTGTCGAGATATATTTAGTTTCCCATAGCACTTTAGTTAACTTAAGCACTTGCTTTTCATGAGTAAAAAAAATAAAAAAGTCAAATGATTAAAAATTTCCATTGACTCTGTGCATTTTAAATGTTGACTGCTTGAAATAAACTATGGTTATTTTCTTCTCATATTTGGATATTTTATACACAATAGGGAATCCTAAATAAATACAAAATTTCATAAGAATTGGAAAACATTTTTTAAAATGTGTAAAAAGTTCCAAAGGGGACCCCTTATGAATCAAAATTAACATGCTAATCCCCATATGGGGATTTAACATTGGCTCTATGAAATGAAGAGCCGGAAAATGAATTGCAAAAATTATTTTCTTTTATTTTCTTATATTCCGAAATATATGTTGACACAAAAAATCTGGTGTGACAAGCACAGAACACAACTTTCGATTACCGAAGATAAGAGAAAGTTGTGTGCTGTGCGACCAGTCGCACCAGATTTTTTAAGATAGAAATCCCCGTTTATTTAGCTGAGATTCTTTTAATTCACTCAAAAACACACCTCAAATCCAACTAAAAATATTTATTTATTTATTTATTGCCTTTTCCGGCTTCTAAGGTCATTTAGACCCGGTACCTATCTATTCCAATTGATTTGTATCCAATTCAATTGAGTCGCTTGTGACGGGAAACGAACTCGCGACTCCTAGCACAAAAGTCGAGTCCCTTTTTTTTAAACATTCACACTTTTTTCTCATTCACAATCATATTCACTCACACATTCGTACAGTCTTTTCGGCAACTTAGGCCATTTAAGACTTTTAACGATACTCGTATGTTTTAATAAATCGATTGGGGGTCCAGGCATTTCTATTTAAGCCATTTGGTATCCAAATGCCTTAAACGGACTGCCTGGGGTCCGAACCCGCGACGTTCGGGATATAAGGTAGGCACGCTACCAACTACTCCAAGCTCCGTGGGCTAATACCTTTTTTGTTTAAAATTGAGAACACGATTTGGAAGCAGAAGGAGTCGTACAGTACGTCTACTTTGTTTTGTAAAGGGCTTCAAAAAGCAGATGGCAAGAAAATTGAACCTCCTTTTCAGAGGGGCCTCTCCTCTGGCTTTTGTTCCCTACGAGAAGAAAAAGCGGGGATGCATTGAAATCTTCTCTCTCATACAAATGCTCTTTAATACCTAAACATAAAATAATGATAGTAAATAAAAAAGAATCACGTAATCGAATAGAAATTTTATATTATCCCTTGAATCAATCAAAAAATGTTTTCTTGAAATTGCCCAGGACCAGTGGTTCCCAACCTTTTTTGACCCATCGCCTCTTTCTGGAGGTTGACTAACACCTATCGCCCCCCTTTACATTTTCATTGTATGCCTAATTTTAATTTGAAGTAAAGTGTTAATAATAAAGCAGTTTTATTATTTTAAACAATTTTATTACCGTAGGCCTATATACAGGGCCGCAGACAGACTTGACAGGCCCCGGGGCTACTTAGTTAAATACTTAGCTACTACTACTACTACTACTAACTACTACTTAGCTAAATAGTTATAGGTATATACATAGCTTACAATATTTATTTAAAAAAAGTTATATAAATTTTTTTCAAAATTTCCTAAAGAAAGAGTTACAAAGTTTTAATTTATCGAGGCCAAATCTGGACAGAGAATTTCCAGGGGAATCTGGGGGTATGAAAATTTTTTTGAAAATTAGCCATTGAAATCTGCGTTTTTAGCTATCCTGAGTCGTGAAAAAGATCAAACTTGATTTGAGCTTAAAGAGCCCAGGCCCCCTGAGGAAAAAAAATTCAAGAAAATGATTTTTTTTTAATTGAAATTTAAGATTTAAGCTAAAAGTGACATTTCAATTCTAGATTGGAATTATCTTCAGACTATTTTATTTTCATGATAATATTTTGTCTTCTTCTATCCTGACCATCCTGTAATAGGAGATTTTTCTCTTTGATTTTTATTTTTTTAAATTTTAGTAAACTAATAATTTTTCTCCCTTTGAATACTCATCGCCCCCCGCTTATTTATCGCCCCCCTGAAAACCCAAATCGCCCCCTTGGGGGCGATCGCCCCCAGGTTGGGAACACTGCCCTAGACATTAACAAATCAAACATAAAAACTCTACACTAACAAATGCATATAGTGTGGTATTATTTCAGATTTTTCAAATTCACTTACCGGCTCTTCCTTCCATAGAGCCAATGTTAAATTCCTACAGGGATTTGTATGTTAATTTTGATTCAAAAGGGGGGTACCCTTTGGAACTTTTTACACATTAAAAAAAAATTTTCGATTTGGATGCCAAATGGCTTAAATAGAAATGCCTGGACCCCCAATAGAGATATTAAAACACACGAGTATCGTTAAAAAGTCATAAATGGCCTAAGTTGCCGAAAAGACTGTAATTGTGTGTATGAGTGTAAGTGTAAATGAGAATAAGTGTGAATGTTTAAAAAAAAAAAAAGTAAAATAGTCTTCAGAAGATTTCAATGGCAAAATGAGAATATGAAAAAGTACATCAGTAAAGTACATAGTATTCTTTGGGCAATTTTGTTCAAAAGCTTTGTGTCAAGTGTCAGGGTGTTACCTAACTTAAATATAAAATTTCAACTTCGTAGCTCATTTCGTTCTTGAGATATTTTGTTTACAGAACACACACACACAGACAGTCCATGAAGCGAAAACCTCTTTTAGATTCAGGGGACCTCAAAACGTCATCAAAATCTCGACATTTAATTTTTGACATGAATCCAATAGGCCTTTTTTGACGTCATAATAGGGCTACTCATAATGTTCTTCTCTGAAATCTATTCATACTGAATAACTGATTAATTCTTAACGTTTAGTGGCTGACTAATTAATAAATAAGATAAAAAATGTTGTTAAAGGTAAACATTTGTTCCAATTGAATCACAGAAAAAATGATTAACGAGCAAGTTGTAAAAACCTTCTCTTTTTACTTTCTCTTGCCTCTATACGTATATGTTAATATACAGAGAGAGAAAGTATTGGATTCATGTCAAAAATTCGATGTCGAGATTTTGATGGAAATACACGTCCCCTGAATCCAAAAAAGTTTTTTCAACTTGAAAAAAAATTTTCATCATCAGAATACTTTCCCCTACTATTTATATTTTTAATAAATAGTAGTGTGAAAGATAAGAATTACTAGAGAGATAAGATATGACAGATTGAAAAAGGGAGTAGTGAAATCGTTTCTCGTAAAAATGATAATTAAATCTCGCAAATGTAATGAAATTTTTATGAGTAATTATTTTATTTTTTTTTTTAATTTAATCTTTGATTTCATACTAAGGTATTTATTAGATATTATGAAATCAAAGAGACAATTTTATATTCAGTGTAGGTGTTATAGCACAAACACAAGGGTGAGGTAAATTGATGTTTTATGGCTGTGTAGTTTTACTCAGGATTCGCAGGGACTTTGCAGCCAGGAGATTAAATAATAAATCTGTTATTTGCCGACGTTTCGGTCGCCAATCACGACTTTCATCAGGGCCTATGATCATAACATTTATTAAAAAAATTGATATTAAATTACAATAAGAATACAAATTCAAGAAATATCAGATGTACTTACAAATATTGTCAATTAATCATCTTAGTTATTTTAATATTCATTGCAATTGAATACAATTTCTTTTTATTTTGATATGTACAAAAATATTATCTTTTACTTGCTGCTCGGAGGTCTCAAAACGACTCTGAGACCCCAAAACGATCTTGCCATAAAAAAAATTAAAAATTTCAAGATTAAATGTGTATTTGATAAATACGAAACTTTTGATACGTCAGAGACGAATCTCCCTCGTATTTATGGTATATACAGCGCTTTAACCAGACACTTTAGAACAGCGTCATAACTAAATATTTGGTTATTTCTATTAATTTAATTAAAAAAAAAAAAAAAAATCCCAAACAGGTTTTGTTTAATACGAAAAAAGAAATCTCATCTCCTCTTCCTATTAATCGTTAATATTTTTGATGCATCTCTCATGACGTAAGCCCCTTTAACCTTGAAGGGGAAGGGGAGGGGAGGGGGGTGGAGAAACAATCCATTACCGAAAAAAGATAAGCCAAAGATGATGATGATGATGATCAATCATTATTAAGGATGTAATTTGTAATTATTTGCGAAAAATCCGTTTTCTTCCACGTATACTTCCTTTTCTTTTTTTTTTTTTATTAGGCCTACTTTCTTAGACATCCTTAGATCAAGAAATGAACCTGATTTCTCCAGGTGCGATTAAAATTCAAAATAAAGAGAGAGAAAAGGTTAAAATCTTGGCTATCGTGGTCGAGTAAAGATGCTGACAATGTCCCAGGATCCCAGGCAGTTTGATGAAGTTATTTAAGGGGGAACGGGAGCGAAGGTGTTTTTCCCGATAAGATGGCGTTGTGTGTCATAAAAAGTATGCCCAAAAATCAAGTAATTCAATAATTTGCCAAGAGATGTCAGAATGGTAGCTAATAATATTTAATGCATTTGGTTGATTTTCATTGATCTTTTAACAATAAATACTTTATAAATGTTATTATATATTATGTATCTTTTATAAAATCATAAAATATAAATATAAATATACGCTATTACTATATCGTCTGTTAGACTAGCCTGCCATCTATTGCAAGATTGCTGAACTAATTTGACAGTTGGTTTTTAAATAAATCAGGAATTTTTCAATGCGTTTTTTTAAATGAATTAAATTCATAAGAGATTATTGGGACATCGAGCAATAATTTTTTTAATGACTTACTAAAAAATTATCGTAATTAATTTTTTTGTTATCAAGCAAATACAAAAAAACAATCTGTCCCAATAATCTTTAATTTTTTTTACTTTCTCTTACCTATGTATATATGTAATATATATATAGAGAGAAAGTATTGGATTCATGTCAAAAATTCGATGTCGAGATTTTGATGGATCTTCACGTTTTGAGGTCCCCTGAATCCAAAAAAGTGGTTTTTGCGACATGGTCTGTCTGTGTGTGTGTGGGTGGGTGGGTGTGTGTGTGTTCAATTTTAAGCATGAAGGAATTGAGCTAGGAGGCTGAAATTTTATATTTAAGTTAAACACCCCCCGGGACCGGAAAAATAAGCTTTTAATCAAAATCGGCCAAAGAGTACTAGTACTTTACTGATGTACTTTTTCAGTTTTTTTCGATTTTCTCAAAATTCGCTCTAACGATTTTGATTAAAATTCAAAAATCAATTATTTTTTAGATGCTCTTTCAAATGTATATTCGCGTTTTGCCCTCAAAATTGTTTGAAGCACACTTTACTCTTGTGCTTCACAGGAAAGATAGGAGAAATGGTTGCCATGGTAACAAAATATAAATATTTTCCCATGTTTATAAATTTTACATCTGAATTCAAATATTCCCTACTGCCGGGAACTAAATACATGTCGACACAAAAAATCTGGTGTGACAAGCACAGTACACAACTTTCGATTACCGAAGGTAAGAGAAAGTTGTGTGCTATGCGCCAGTCACACCAGATTTTTTAATTTAAAAATGAAGTTATTGTTATTATTAATCACATATTAATTAAGAAATTTTTAAAATAAGCTTAGATGATTTATTTAAAAATCAAATGTCAAATTAGTTCAGCATTCTTGCAATAGATGGCAGACTAGTCTAACAGCTGATCCCCTAATAGCGTATATCTGGCCTTTATTTATATATTTTTATGCTTTTATAAAAGATACACAATATATAATAACATTTATAAAGTATTTATTGTTAAAAGATCAATGCAAATCAACCAAATGCATTAAATATTATTAGCTACCATTCTGACATCTCTTGGCAAATTTTTGAATTACTTGATTTTTTGGGCATACTTTTTATGACACACTACGCCATCTTATCGGGAAAAACATGCGCAACCACTTCGCTCCTATTCCGCCTTAAATGCACATATAAGCAACCCCTGGAGAGTAGAGTACAAGTTGTGATAGAGTTCTTGATTTTTCGTCTATGCGTCAGGGGGTTCGCAACGGGCTGTCACATGCGAGAAAAGTTTATTTCAATTGAATTGGCCTCCGATGTCGAAAAATACCTTTTATGCTATTATAATAGTAATAAAGATATTTATTTATGAATATTAATTTTAGGTTAATAAGTAAAAGTTGAAGAATACAAATAAAGTCATTCATCATCAAATTAAATTAAATTATTTGAATTGCTTTATTAACCTTAATCTCTCTGTCTGTTTTTTTATTCATCTTTTTTTTTTATTCTTTGTTTAATTAAGGGCTTGAGAAAATTTTATATTATTTAATTACTAATAATGTCTCTTAGAATTTTTATTGTCAGATACTTAAATAATTTCTAGGATTATTTTTAATTAAAAAAAAAAAAAAATTAATATCTTGAGATAATAATATTTTTTTTGACAAGGTAGTTATTATTCCCTTTATCTCATTACTCCTGCATCTTTGTATCACCTTCGTAGCGTTATTTCAATCACTTAAAGATTTCAATTGAGTCACCTGCTTAAGACGAAGGAACTCATCCGTATCAGAATGAAAGAACGAACGAACGAACGAACGACTCCCCCTTGAATATATTATTCTAAAGATAATTATGCGGGAGATAATTTAGGTGCGTGGGAAGAAGGTAGAGCAAAGGAAACAAGTGTCTGCCCTCACAAAGGGGAGGCCAATGTCATGGCTGTGTCGCTTGAGCAATTTACATCAAAACTTCATATTAAGGGGGTTCAGGAGCGACGTCTAAACGTACTTAAAAAAAAAAAACTAGACTATTATAAGGAATTTTTCAATGCGTTTTTTTTAAATGAATTAAATTCATAAGAGATTATTGGGACATCGAGCTATAATTTGTTTAATGACTTATTAAAAAATGATCGTAATTAATTTTTTTGTTATCAAGCAAATACAAAAAAACAATCTGTCCCAATAATCTTTAATTTTTTTTAAATTTAAAAATGAATTTATTGTTATTATTAATCACATAATAATTAAGAAATTTTTAAAATAAGCTTAGATGATTTATTTAAAAACCAACTGTCAAATTAGTTCAGCATTCTTGCAATAGATGGCAGGCTAGTCTAACAGCCGATATAGTATTAGCCTATATTTATATATTTTTATGCTTTTATAAAATATACATAATATATAATAACATTTATAAAGTATTTATTGTTAAAAGATCAATGAAAATCAACCAAATGCATTAAATATTATTAGCTACCATTCTGACATCTCTTGGCAAATTTTTGAATTACTTGATTTTTGGGCATTCTTTTTATGACACACAACGCCATCTTATCGGGAAAAACAAGCGTGACCACTTCGCTCCTATTCCGCCTTAAGAGGAGTCTGAATTCCCGTTGCTGCTTTCCCGAAATATCAAATACTTTACTAGCTGGCGCGCCCGCATTCGGTCTGCTGCTTGCTTGAGAATGATGGTTGTTGATTTACTTTTATACCCAAATTGTGTAAATTCATATATTCTCAGGCGATATGGACGATATTTAATTGAGTCAATACAATCCATGTCCATTTATTTATAACTGGTATCCAATTTGTCTGGGATCGAAATTCAGACTCCGTGATTGTTGTTGAATTTTTTTTTTTTTTTTATTTTGCCTGTTGACCATAGGCCATCCCGCCAGTTTTAACATTATACAAATATTATACATTAATACAAACATTGTTGTTGGTTATCAGTACTGGAAAGGTCTTTTATTACCCACCGATCTGAGATCTTTGGGATATTTAATTTTTAATGAGCTTACAATACTCTATTATTTTTACTATGTTATTTATATGTATATAACTTGCTACTCTATTATTTTTACTATGTTGCTTATATGTATATAATTTGCTACTTTATTATTTTACTATGTTATTTATATGGATTTTTTGTATATATGTATGTGAAGGGAATGACTGAGGGGTCACCCCTAATAAATAAAAAAAAAAAAAAATGAGCCTACAAGGGGGTGCATAGCCTTGATAACACCGATTTGAACGAAAATTTTTTTATGTT
>JAKCPI010001021.1:0-53914 GCA_023213315.1 Euborellia annulipes
AATAATTTTATCCGAATATAAATAAATTAAAATTTATACAAGAGCAATATAAATTTACATGTATATCAATATATCATTTACATGATTAGCCTATGTCTGATTAAAATATAATCGAAATTGGCAGCCAAATTTTTTTCTTTAAATATTTTATTGAGGCGACGTTTCGGTGTCGAAAGGGGCGAATTGGGCTCTGAAGATGAGACCGAAAAGTCGGCTCTATAAAATATTTAAAGAAAAAAATTTGGCTGTTTGCTCTTGCAACCAACCCTCTATTTAAAAATATTAAGCTGATAAAATTATAAAATTTTACAGAGAAATAAAAAATTAATAAAATGACACCATGCGGAGATAAATTTTATTTGTAATCTTAAGTGAGATGATAAAAATATTCTTGTTTTTGACGCTCAGTGTTTAGCAAGCTTTACAGACAATAACAATATCCGTTTGCTGTCTATATTTATTTACAACAATTTTATTTTCGAATGGGAATTTGTAATTTTTGCAATTTAATAGAATTGGAATTGAATACAATGCCCAATTGAAAAAATAATGAGTGAATGCATTCCATTTGATTTGTTTTTTTAGGAGAAAATGATAAAAACTTAATTACAGTATTAAATACAAAATTGAAAGTGAAATTTTATTTTATTCAAAAAGTTGAATTGTTAATTCAATAGAAGACAATGTCAATTTATTATTTAAATGAAATCCGATAATAAATATTAAAAGCAAAAATTATCATTGCTTTTTTTAAAGCGCAAAATAAAGCATTAAAAAAATTTTATTTCTTACCAAATCGAAGACAGACTCGTTGGCCAAAAAAAAAATTCCGAGAGAGAAAAAAAAGATTTTCGATTGCGATAATTTTTTTTTTACGATATCGTTATAAGTTCATTACCGGTAAGGGTGGGTTTTTGCTCGTCTTTTGTGACCAGGACGATTGCAAGATCCCAACTGAGAGGCTGGGATACGGGCGCCCGACTGGCTGCGTTTCGCCGCAACCACCACCCCTAACGCGCCGCGCACCCCCCACCAGAGCTCACTCAACACACTGGCGCCCCTCCCCTATTTCTTTATAAAGGGATGAGTACCAACACCACCGACCTTCCCCCACTTGGACCAGTCAGCCAGCCGGCTTAATGTTATCGCGAGGCATTTTGCAATAGAGATATAGACCCTGAAATAGTCACATTCTCAACCCTCACAAATGATATAGACTATTTATTTTTTTTATAGTTGATATAAATATTCATATTAAAATTCCTGTCTATATTTATTTACAACAATTTTATTTTCGAATGGGAATTTGTAATTTTTGCAATTTAATAGAATTGGAATTGAATACAATGCCCAATTGAAAAAATAATGAGTGAATGCATTCCATTTGATTTGTTTTTTTTTAGGAGAAAATGATAAAAACTTAATTACAGTATTAAATACAAAATTGAAAGTGAAATTTTATTTTATTCAAAAAGTTGAATTGTTAATTAGAAGACAGTCAATTTATTATTTAAATGAAATCCGGTAATAAATATTAAAAGCAAAAATTATCATTGCTTTTTTTTAAAGCGCAAAATAAAGCATTAAAAAATTTTATTTCTTACCAAATCGAAGACAGACTCGTTGGCCAAAAAAAAAAATTCCGAGAGAGAAAAAAAAAGATTTTCGATTGCGATAATTTTTTTTTTTTTTACGATATCGTTATAAGTTCATTACCGGTAAGGGTGGGTTTTTGCTCGTCTTTTGTGACCAGGACGATTGCAAGATCCCAACTGAGAGGCTGGGATACGGGCGCCCGACTGGCTGCGTTTCGCCGCAACCACCACCCCTAACGCGCCGCGCACCCCCCACCAGAGCTCACTCAACACACTGGCGCCCCTCCCCTATTTCTTTATAAAGGGATGAGTACCAACACCACCGACCTTCCCCCACTTGGACCAGTCAGCCAGCCGGCTTAATGTTATCGCGAGGCATTTTGCAATAGAGATATAGACCCTGAAATAGTCACATTCTCAACCCTCACAAATGATATAGACTATTTATTTTTTTTTATAGTTGATATAAATATTCATATTAAAATTCTAATTAAGATAAATTAAAAATAAAAAAAAAAAGTAATGTTTAAAACTTGATGTTTTTTTTACTTTTTTTTATGTTCGAAATTGTTGACAAATAATGGATAAATTTTTGGAACGTTTGCTTCACTAGCTATTCCTCGGATTAGCTAGTTGACAAAGGCCCAAGTCGGAGTTAGTTAGGAAAGAGCCAAAGTTCGGTATAAGGTTTAACAAAGGGGTGAAATTAGAAACACAAGACTTATTTGTTTATTTTTTTGTAAATTATTAAATTTTTTTGGAAAAGTAAAAATTTAGGTGACCTGAGCAACAATACAACAGGCTCTTTAACCGTTCAAAGTAAAAAATTTATTATTATAGTTTAAATTAATTTTTAGCCCTCGGGCCTTGGTGTATTGGTTAGCGTGCAGGCCTTCTGTACCAATGGTCGCGGGTTTGCATCCCAATTCATAAAACAAAAATTTATTTAATTGGCTACGAATAAATTGGATTAAATAGAGACTGGGTCTAAATGACCTCCGAAAAAGACCTTAAATAAAATAAATAAATAAATAATAATTTTAATAAGGCATTGGAGGCCATTTAGATCCCGCCTCTATTTATTTCAATTTATTAGTAGCCAATTAAATTGAAATAAATTTTTGAGACTAGATGCGAACTCTTGATCCCCTAGCCCAAGAGGCGGATTACCACTGTTATATGGCCTAACGGCATTTTTAATATTTATTTTAATTAATTTTAATTTTTAATAATTTTTATATGCTTTTATTAAATTGATAACTTCACAAATCTTTCCTTATACTTCAGAAAGCTAACTATATGTGAAAAACTCATTTTTTTAACTTGAAGGTTAAGCGTGCTCTTGTTTACTATTTCGTCAATTTTCTATTGGTCGAATTTTACTAAAAGTGAAGTATCCGGCACTAAATGTTTTAGATGATATATAGGACTGCGCAAAATAATCGATTAATTGGATTTTTCATAATCGATTATTTTCGGGAAACATGTGTTTAAAAAGATGGGATGAGACTCGTGCTTATAAAAAAAATAAAAGGTTAAATGATTTTCACGAGAGGGAAAAACAAAAATTTTACCATAGAAAAAAGGTATAATCGATTGTTTTTTCATAATCGATTATTTTTCCGAAATAATCGATTGATCGGAATAATCGATTATTTAATAAATAAGAAATTATATATAATATTTAAGATATTATATATATCGCGTATATGAGCCACGAAATTTAAACAATTAAATATTTATTAATTCATATACCCGAAAAAATAAGGGTGTGCCGCCGGGAGTCGAACCACGGGTCCTCCGATTTGTACTCAGAGTGCCCTAACCATTAGACCACAGCATCCGGAGTATCCGTGGTTCGACTCCCGGCGGCACACCATTATTTTTTCGGGTATATGCATTAATAAATATTTAATTGATTATTTATTTCCATAATCGAACACCCCTAATGATGTATACTCACATTTTAATGGTAATCCAAGCAGGGAACTCTTCAATCCTCAAGAGCGAATTGGACAGCCTGCAACAAATGAGCAAATGTTGAATTTAAATAAATTTTATGAAAAATAACATCATTCATTTACAAACTCCTTTAATAGAATTAATTTTTTTAAGAATAATATAAATTTTAATGAATTTCTTTGAATAATCTTTTTCCTTGATTAAAAGCTCTCTCGTTCTCTTTTTGTTCCTTTTGAACTTCAAAAGGCTATTCTAATAATGAAGACACCTTACAAGCAATTATTTTTTTCTATATATATATATATATTTATTAATTTTATTTTGCGAAAGGTGTTTAATTTAATTCTCGCGTAGGCAGACATATGAAAGGTTCTCAAGTTAAGAAAATGAAAATAAGTGAATAATTGATAATTATTTTTTCTCATATTGTAATTTATAAAATTTTTATCTCAAGGAATAATAGACACCCAAATTCTTCGAAAAATTTTTACGTTCTCTTACCTCTATATATTTTAATGTATAGAGAAAGTATTGGATTCATGTCAAAAATTCGATGTCGAGATTTTGACGGATATACACGTTTTGAGGATTTACACATTTGTTTGATTATATAACGTTGTAAGCGATGACAAAATATCTTTCGTCATTAATTATATAGTTTGTTCAAAGTTTCCCTTGGATTTACACATTTGTTTGATTATATATTTATTAAGCTAGTTTGAGAGCTAATAAATAAATTATAGTAAAATGGGTTTTTTGATTTTTTTATATTAGAATTTGAAATTAGAAGGCATTTTGGCTTCTCATTTAAGAAAATCCTTTTTTTTTCTTATAATTTATTTATCTCAAATTATTATTTTGGAAGTAAATCAAACAGACACCTGGGAATTAGAAAAATATCTATTATCATATAAATTAGATTTTTTTTTGTTCATATATCGAATTTGAGGTAAAAAGATTTGTCACAAATCTCTCACATGTGATCACAATCAGAAATGCTTATATCAATGACAAAGTAAAAAGCAACAAAGAAAAAAAGTATCTATCTTGTTTCAAGATCAAGGGTTGGATCCGGAATGAACTTATTAAAAAATTAAATTTCTATTGTTTTCAAAGTCAGCGTGGAATTAATTTGAATTTTTTAAAAGATATAAATTGAGAATTTTTTTTAATACTTATAGATCTCCTAAATGAATTTTCACAGCAGAAAACAAAAAATAAAACATCTAAAAGGGAAAAAACTCAAAGGGAATTAATTCTACATGCTGGTTGCATACCTTCACCGCGAAAAACAAAACATCTCTAAAAGAGAGGAATTTTATAATTTTGGACAAATTAAATTTGTAAAATGACCAGAAAAAAACCAAAAGTGACTAAGTTAAAAAGCAAGGCCAGGCTACGCTAAACTCTTGGTAGATTATTACATAACAGTAAAAACAAAATTAATCGAAAATATTTAAATATTCAAATGAAATTTATTTGAGACTAAAGTGATACTTGAGCTTGTTGACTTTTACAGATATCTCCTTTATTAGGTTATTAACTAGCCGCGAGGCTTCGCCCCTTGGACCCCCACCAGCTGGCTCAGGCCTGCCTGCGGCGGACCCTCGTCTTTTCTTCTTAATTATGAAAAGAAAATTATTATTATTCCATTCCAATTCAGTGTCTGTTTGAGGATTTGTTTACATTCATGGTATACGCAAATGGAAAGAATACAAATATTTCTCTATACATTCCCCATGAGAGAAATCGTAACTTTAAGAATTTATAACTCAAAAAGTTATAGGAATTTCGGGATGAAAATAATTTTCCTGTAATCACTAGGTCCTCTTTATGAATATAAAATTTCATTTCAAAATTCCAACGGGAAGTTGCCTAAATAGAGCGTGACAGACGTCAGACAGACAGACGGATATTAGCGAACTAATATATATATATAGATATTTCCTTCCATTGAACAATCACGAAAAAAAATTATAAAGAAAAGTGCTCTAGATATAAAACTCTGGTGTGTCTGATCGCACAACAAATAACTTTCTCTTATTTTCGGTAATTGAAAGTTTTTTTCTGTGCTTGTCACACAGGATTTTTTGTGTCGACATATATATAGTTTCCTGCAGTTGGTTCTACATTATATAGAACTCAAGAAATTTTGATATAATTTATAAACATGGGAAAATATAAATATTTTGTTTCCATTGCAACTATTTCTCCTATCTTTCCTTTGAAGTATAAGAGTAAAGTTCAAACACTTTTGAAGACAAAATGGGAATATACATTTTAAAAAACATCTTAAAATGAATTTTTATCAAAATTGTTAAAGCCAATTTTGAGAAAATCGAAAAAACTTAAAAAGTAAAGTTCTAGTACTTTTTGGCAGATTTTATTTAAAAGTTTATTTTCAGGCTTTTTTTTTTTTTTAAACACTCACACTTTTTTCTCATTCACACTTCCATTCACACTCACATTCACACACAGTCTTTTCGGCAACTTAGGCCATTTAAGACTTTTACGATATCCGTTATATAGATTAATATACATATATGGGGTCCAGGCATTCTTATTTAAGCCATTTGGTATCCAAGTGGCTTAAATAAAATCATCGGACTGCCTGGGGTCCGAACCCGCGACGTTTGGTATACGAGGATAGCACGCTAACCTCTACGCCATGCCCCGAGGGCTTATTTTCAGGCTTCAGAAAGGTAACTAACTCAATATAAAATTTCTCTTTCGTAGCTTAATTCCTTCAAGGTTTATTTTGAACATTTTGCGGGACCAACTTTTTTGTATTCAGGGGAACTCAAAATATGTAATTCCATCAAAATTTCGTGGAATTTTTGACATAATTCCATTACTTTTTTTTCACTCTATTTATAAATTTATATAGGTAAGAGAAAGTAAATACATGTTAGTGAGAGAGTTAAAAAAAAAAAGAGCAAATGTTTATTTTATATATTTTTGTTGGAAATTAACAGCCGAGCATCGCCGAGTTTATAAGATTTCAAGAAAGATAATTAAATTAAATTAATTTAATTATATTATTTAAAAGAGTCAGAGAGAGTGAATAAATATTTAATGACATTTTAAACCCTCTTTTAATCAACTTGGAGACCAAAAGTCAATATAAGAGAGGGATGCTAAAAAAGGAAATAAGAAGAATAATAATTTCATTGGGGGATAAGAATATCGCCTCAATCATTGATTTTCGTCATATTTTTTTTTTCCTTCCAGAAGAGTGAATTCTCAATTAAAATAATGGAAATCTTGTAATGGATTTTTGAATTTTTACCTTTTTTTTTTTATTCTTGTTTGAAAAGGAAATATATAAATATTAGTTTTTAAGAATCTAAAAATTACGTTTTGAATCAAAGTAAAAAGACTTTGATTTAAATTGGCATTTTAATATCGAAGTCTGGATCAATTTAAATAGAAAAAAAAATTTAGGAGCACGAAATGTAAACGAGAAAAATTTTATTTTTTATTTTTTAAACCAACCCGCGGCCCGACTCGAATATCTTTTCGACCCGTGAGATTCATTACAATTTTACAAAATATATTTATTTTATAATGGCCAAAGTAGTGAAAACCAAGGTATTAAAAAAAAGTAAAAATAACTGTCAAAATTATGACTTTGATTTTAAAATAATATTCTTGTGAATTAATGACAGATATTCAGGCAGTGGCGTAGCGAGATACACTCGCGCCCGCGGCACAATACCTTTTTAGCGCCCCCCCCATTCGAAAACCATATAATATAATATGTAAATTATACAAAATTATTATATTACACTGGCACTAAATTTAAAATATACGGTTCAATGAAGAGTAAAATATATTTTCCAGAAATCAATTATAATAAAAATAAAAATTATCCAGGAATTTTTTTTGCGGACTATTTGGCGCCCTTTTGGGAGTAGCATAGTTTCAATTTTTCACCCCAAAAAAATGTCCATTGTAGGTCTCAATCTACGAGTAATATGGAGATATATAATTTTATATGCTTTCCGCGGGATTTAGAAATATATCAGAAATATACACATAAAACAATGGCTGGAAGTAGCCTATAGTTGAGGCAGGGTCAAAAAATGATCTTCAAGACTTACAGCAGCAAAATGTATTTTATTATATCCATAACAGGCTGATGTTTGGCCCCTTGTGCAAGCCATCTTCAGAGCTTGACTGGTAATCAAATACTAGGAACCGACCGAATATTCGGTTTCGGTTACGGTTTCGGCCAGTTTCGGCCAAAAATCATGGTTTCGGCCGTAGTTTCGGTTTCGGCCAAAAAGTGGCCGAACCTTTCGGCCGGCCGAAACCAGAGTCTGAAAAAATGGGGTGAGACTCGCATGCAAAAAAAAAAAAAAAAAAAGGTCAAATAATTTGCACTTGAGGGAGAAAAAAAAATTTAGTCTCCCTAAAAAAAAAGGTAAAATGATTTTCACGGGAGGGAAAAAAAAATTCAAAAAAAAAAAGTTAAAATGAAAAAAAATTTTTTATAGGAAATACAAGTTTCGGTTTCGGTTACGGTTTCGGCCGAAACTAAGGTTGAGGCCGAATATTCGGTTTCGGTTTCGGTTTCGGCTGAAAATCTTGTTTCGGTCGGACCCTATCAAATACCATCTATTGCAATAGCATTGAGGTTAAAAGCCCGGTAGTTAGGCAGCCCAAATGACCCAAGCAAACTAAAGCTTTCTTTTCTGTGTGAGAAATACCTTGTTGCAGACAAAACTAAAAGGTTAAAAAGGGTCGTTCGGCCTATTGTCTGCTTTGAAAAAGGTATTTCTAGACAACAAAGCTTTAATATGCGTGTGCCATTTGGGCTGCCTAACTACCGGGCTTTAGTCTCAATATTATTGCAATAGATTGTACATTTGACTACTAAAAGTCCAAGATTTTTTTTTTTTTTTGACTCGCCCTCAACATAAAAATGTGGTGTGACTAAGCACATATCATTTAAATAAGCGGTTAAGACTCTAACTACAACCTTTATAAAAATAATAGTGAGTTCCAACCCTCAAAAGTTGATAAATAATAATTTATGTTAAAAGAATTCCGATTAATTAATAATTAATTATATCGAATTTTTCGATTGATATTTATTCATGACGGACAACTTTTCAAGGGTTGTTAATTATAATACTTTAATTGGGCTTTAATTTGTGAGCAAATGATAGAGAGGGGGAAGCGAGCTCTTCAGCTGGCATATACTAATAGTATTAATATATTACTTAATATTGATTGAATATGATTAAATTTCATTTGGAAATAATAAATAAAACCATAATTCATTTTTTATTTCTAAGCACACAAAAGAGTTATAATACAATAGAAGAAAGAAAAAGCATTTATATATAATATAATCGTTTAATTTTGAGAATAATAGCAATTGATGAATGATAGATAACCCACAACAACAATCAACAAGGATCCCAAAAAAAAAAATTTAAAAATCTCTCCCTCAGGCTTTTTTAGCCATCATTTTGATTTCCAGGAAGGTGTTTAAGAGTGGACTTATTTAATAATAAATTTATTATTAACCTTTTATATACATTGTATTTTTCAGGAAAACGATACTCGATCAGTACTCGATCTATATTCAAATAACCGAGAGAGGTGAATTCACTGGGTTTTACTATTTAAAGTTTTTTTTTTTGGGTGGGGGCTTCCTAAATCTTTTGGTTCTCCCTAAACCTTAACGTAAGTGCTCTGATCTAGTGATAGGGGCATGGTCAAATCTCTTCAACTCCAATAGCTACCTATATATGTAATATATGGACCGTTTATTTTAAAAGTGGTGTAAGTCCATTTTCTATTGTTTCGAGAAAATAAAAGTTTAACATATCTAATAGGAAGGAATAAAATGAGCAAGCAGCTAATTATATTTCAATTTATTAAGAAACCAGGGCCGACTTGTTTCGGTCACATATGGGGACCATCCTCAGGGCCAGGTTAATGTCTCGGAAAATACATATAATCCTCGCCACGTTATATTGGGCATCTGCTAATTGCATGCAGCTAACCACAGCCATTCACTCTCTCTGTCTATGGTATGGTACAACATAATTTGAGGCATTGTTCTTCACGTTTTGAAGTCCCCTGAATCCAAAAAAAGTGGTTTTCGCGACATGGTCTGTCTGTGTGTGTGTGTGTGTCTGTGTGTGTGTGTCTGTGAACAAAATATCTCAAGAATGAAAAGAGCTAGGAAGTTGAAATTTTATATTTAAGTTAGGCACCCCCATGGGACGTGACACAGAAGCTTTTGAACAAAATCGGCCAAAGAGTACTAGCACTTTACTGATTCACTTTTTCAGTTTTTTCGATTTTCTCAAAATTTGCTCCAACGATTTTTTTTTAAATTCAAAAATCAATTATTTTTGAGATTCTCTATAAAATGTATATTCTCATTTTGTGATTGAAATCTTCTGAAGACCACTTTACTCTTGTACTCCATAGAAAAGATAGGAGAAATGGTTGCCATGGTATCAAAATATAAATATTTTCCCATACTTATAAATTTTACATCTTGAATTCAATTGTACCCTACTGTCGGAAACTAAATACATGTCGACACAAAAAATCTGGTGTGACAAGCACAGTACACAACTTTCGATTACCGAAGGTAAGAGAAAGTTGTGTGCTGTGCGCCAGTCACACCAGATTTTTTAACGCTGGTGTAGCAGGCTAGGGTGTCGGCTTCTACAAAGAAAATCCCTGTTCAAACCCTGCGTGTGTGGGATTTTTTCATTAAATAAAAAAAATATTTATTTAATGCAAACAAATCCTCAAGCAGTCACTGGATTGGAATATAGGATCTCACCACAATAGCCCCCAGGCAACTCTACGAGAAGAGGGAGTTGCTGTGACATCCCGGCCATTTGGATAGTAAATGGCTTTTTTTAAGGTCTTTTTCGGCATCTAAGACCATTTAGACCCCATCCCTATTTATTTCAAATTTCAAATTTGTAGTCAAATCAAATGAAATAAATTTTTCTCGCTTGGACGGGGAAGCAAACCCGGGACTCCGGTGCTATACCAAATGGCTTAAATAGAAATGCCTGGACCCCCAATATGTATATTAATCAATAACGGATATCGTCAAAGTCTTAAATGGCCTGAGTTGCCGAAAAGACTGTGTGTATGTGTGTGTCAGTGTGAGTGTGAATGAGGAAAAAATGTGAGTGTTAAAAAAAACATCGTCTAAATATTGTAAAATATATCTATGTCTTAAATTGAAATGTTTAAAACAATAAAATGATTGTCTTCTGCTGAAATTCCATTGATTTATTTATTTAACTTACAGAAACTAGTTTCGAGAACATTTGTCCTCTTCATCAGTCTGATATACAATATTTTACATGAAAATTACATGACTCATATCTATGTCTAGTCAATAAATTAATAACCCCTAATGGCCTCTGTAGCCGAAAAGGGTTAAAAAAACTTTTTCCAGATTCAATATAAAAAGAACACGTTTTATTTGTATTAGAGCACCCAGACCAGAATCACTGGTCACATTTAGAATTTGTGAACCAGTGTATAAGGATCTCGGAGAATAAGAAGTCAGATATATGCCCCGGTTAAAAAAAAAAATTTTCTCGGGTTCCTATAACTGAAACACACTTACTTTGCCATTGGCCAAATGGCTTTTCAGACGGCCATTTAATTAAGTTAAAAAAAAAAAAAAAAAATTGTATTAGAGTGAGGTGGATAGCTGAGTGGATCTTATAGTAATGAATGAAGAAAAGACCAATATCAGCTAGATATATTTCTATTAAGGCACTTCAAGCCGACGTTTCGGTCAGATATACGACTATCTTCAGAGCTGAAGTGTGTCAACAAAACTCCTCAGAAAGTTGAATGGTACAATCTACCTTTGACCCGCAAAGCCTTTAATGGCAAAAAAAACCTTTACCCAATTGTGCCATTCAACTTTTTGAATGCTCTCGGGGTTTGGTGTAGAGGTTAGCGTGCTAACTTCGTATACCAAACGTCGCGGGTTCGGACCCCAGGCAGTCCGATGATTTTATTTAAGCCATTTGGATACCAAATGGCTTAAATAAGAATGCCTGGACCCCAAATATGTGTATATTATCAATAACGGATATCGTTTAAAGTCTTAAATGGCCTAAGTTGCCGAAAATACTGTGTGAATGTGAGTGTGAATGAGAAAAAAGTGTGAGTGTTTTTTTTTTTTATAAATGAACTTTTTGAAGAGTTTTGTTGACACACTTCAGCCCTGAAGATGGTCGTATATCTGACCGAAACGTCGGCATGAAGTACCTTAATAAACGAAATAAATCTAGCTGCAATTGCTCTTTTCTTAAGTTTTATTTGTGCCTAACTTGAAAATTAGCAAACAAACAGTGGGATTAGCAGCTTGGATAAATTAGAAAGCTTATATAGATTAAATGTCGAAACAATCCGGAGATAGTACGCTTATAAATAGATAAATAGCTTCTTCTTAAATGAAATATAAATATCTTAGCAGGCACCTGGAAATCATTTTCATATAAAATTTGAGAGATGGAAATTTCTTTTTTTCTTTCTCTATTAATATTTGAGCACATATCATTTCTCGTGTCCTTACTTTTGTCTACGTTACATTCGCCTTTTCTCTTTTGCCACTATATTTTGTATTTAAGTGCGGGGGACGCCGTTATTCATAAATAATTGCCTTGTCGTCTTATTTTATCCCCACGGCCCTGCCTATAGAGAGGGCATTTAAGAAAAATTACAGTGAAATTTTAGTGCCTCGAACGAACGAACGAACCAAGTAAAATAACGACGTAAACGTTTTAAATTAAATATATTGTAGTTTGTCCTAAAAGTCGGTTATAAATTTCCTTGCCTTTTTTTTCATGTAAAATTCAGAAATTGAACTTAAAATGGCTATCAAATAATATATTACAGGTATTGTGTAAAATATCTAGGCCAGCGGTAGGCAGCCCATGGCATGCGGGAAGTTTTTAGCTGGAACAACAGAATGAATGAAGATAATGAGATAAAAATCCGGTGTGACTAACGCACAGCACCTCGGTAAGAGAAAGTTGTGCACCGTGCTGGTCACACCAGATTTTTTTGTGTCGAGATATATTTAGTTTCCCATAGCACCTTAGTTTCAAACTTGCATTTTAAATGTTGACTGCTTCAAATAAACTATGGTTATTTTTCAAAATTTTAATCTCATATTTGGACATTTTATACATATTAATAATAGAGAATTACGGCTGAACTCACGGCAATACAACAAGCTCTAGTTTATTCGGCATCTCATCCATATCAGTTCGTGCTTATAGTTTCAGACTCCAAAAGCGCACTCCAGGCTATTTCTCACTTTAAAAACAGTAAATCTTCAAGCATCCTGGTTGCAAACATTGTCTCACTCCTTTCAGAAGCTCATAACAGAAATCAAACAGTGATGCTAAGATGGACAAGAGCTCACGAAAATTGTCAAGGAAATATAATGGCAGACTTTCTGGCCAAAAGAGCGGCGGTTAATGGAACATTTCTTGACATTTCAACTCCTTGGAGCGACATCTTTGCCATAGTTAAAGCCAATCAGAAGATAAAATGGAGTAGCTCTTGGGCTCACACGTCGGCCTATACTGGATCTGCACTCGCTAAAATTAAAAAACAGCCAGCTCCTCCTTGGTTCACTGCGCTTCCTCTATTACCTCGAGCAATCATCACAATAATCAATCGGCTCAGAATCAATCACACCCGCGCTCCAGCACACCTAGCCAGATTTAACATCATCCCGTCTCCGTCATGCTCCTGTACCGCTACATGTGCAACACCCCTACATATTATAGCTGAATGCCCGTTATACGCCCTCCAAAGAACACAGTATATAGAAGACATAATAGCAAACTTTCGAGACCCATCCCTCTATCAACGCTTCCTGTCAAGACCACAATTTGAAGATTTAATCGCGCTTTACAACTTTATAACATCCACAAATGCCAGCCTATAATAATAGAAAAAAAAAAATAGCCCGGATCCAAGACCACCTCAGTTTTATAATATGTTATTTACTACCTCCTTTTTTTTGTACATATATTCTTTGGAAACACTTAATTTTTTAACCAAATCAAGGTCTTTAAATACACAGGTTGGCCAGAAACTAGTAAACAAACAATTTTCAGGTCACAGTTTTTGATTGGTCCACGTCATGAAGCTCCTCCTTGCTTATGGGTCATTCCACGTCAGTTCAACCAGGCCATTTCACCCATAATCTCAGATTTTTATGAAACTTGGTATGTTTGTTCTATATATATAGATAAGTAACAGCACCAAATTTCAATTTTTTATCTCACTTAGTTTTCGAGTTATAGCGCTTTAAAATTTTGATTTTTTCACCTTCCGCGGCTTGGATAATGCCAAAAATGTGACATAGAAGAGAAAATAATTTCTCATTTGCTTATTTGACACCCAATCTTGATGAAATTTTTTTGGTAGGTTCTTTAAACAATAAGGAATTAGAAAAAAAATATATCACGAATCTAAGTTAATCCTGAAATATAAAAAAAAATTCATATTGTTGATTTTTTTTAGTTGTGAAAACGCAAACATGGGTTAGCGCTAAAGCCAATATCTCCAAAAGGGAAAGAGATATTTAAGAAATTTCTTTTTTCTAAATAATCTACATGAAATGGGCTTTAATTTAGTAAAATAAAAACTTTGTGTATTTTGTTCCCTCTATTTCTAAAATTCATTGCAAGTTTCAATATATAGTTTTACATGTTAAAAAGGTTTCAAGGCCAAAATGAAAATATACATTTTAAAGAGCATCTAAAAAATAATTGTTTTATGAATTTTAATAAAAATCGTTGCAGCAAATTTTGAGAAAATTGGAAAAAACTGAAAAAGTACATCAGTAAAGTACTAGTACTTTTTGGCCGATTTTGTTCAAAAGCTTATTTTGAGTGTCGGGGAGGGTACCTAACTTAAATATAAAATTTCAACCTCCTAGCTCAATTCTTTCATGATTTCAAATGGACACTGTGTGTGTGTCTGCTTAAAACTGAACACAAACGAAAACACAATCAATTCAATTGAAAGCATGAAAGGATTGAGCTAGGAGGTTGAAATTTTATATTTAAATTAGGTACTCTCCCGGACACTCAAAATAAGCTTTTGAACAAAATCGGCCAAAAAGTACTAGTACTTTACTGATGTACTTTTTCAGTTTTTTCCAATTTTCTCAAAATTTGCTGCAACGATTTTTATTAAAATTCATAAATCAATTATTTTTTAGATGCTCTTTAAAATGTATATTTTCATTTTGGCCTTGAAACCTTTTTAACATGTAAAACTATATATTGAAACTTGCAATGAATTTTAGAAATAGAGGGAACAAAATACACAAAGTTTTTATTTTACTAAATTAAAGCCCATTTCATGCAGATTATTTAGAAAAAAAAATTTCTTGAATATCTCATTCCCTTTTGGAGATATTGGCTTTAGCGCTAACCCATGTTTGCGTTTTCACAACTAAAAAAAATCAACAATATGAATTTTTTTTTATATTTCAGGATTAACTTAGATTCGTGATATATTTTTTTTCTAATTCCTTATTGTTTAAAGAACCTACCAAAAAAATTTCATCAAGATTGGGTGTCAAATAAGCAAATGAGAAATTATTTTCTCTATAAAATCAACAATATGAATTTTTTTTTATATTTCAGGATTAACTTAGATTCGTGATATATTTTTTTTTCTAATTCCTTATTGTTTAAAGAACCTACCAAAAAAATTTCATCAAGATTGGGTGTCAAATAAGCAAATGAGAAATTATTTTCTCTTCCATGTCACATTTTGTTTGGCATTGTCCATGCCGCGGAAGGTGAAAAAATCAAAACTTTAAAGTGCCATAACTCGAAAACTAAGTGAGATAAAAAATTGAAATTTGGTGCTGTTACTTATCTTTATATAGAGAACAAACATACCAAGTTTCATAAAAATCTGAGATTATGGGTGAAAATTTTTGATTTTTTTGGTTGATTTGACGTGGAATGACCCTTATATTTTTCTATTTGGCAGCTTTGTTGACTGTTTATAACCTAGTTCACATTCATTTTGTTTTATTTGCAAATTGTTTAGTTTCCGACTAAACTAATTTAGACCCTGGTATTTAAACTACTTTATTAATAATATGCTGTGTATAAATTTTTATAAGTTGTTTGTTTCGAACGATTTTTTACAAAAGGAGTAGCTCCATGACGTCACTCTCTTGAAATGGAAAAAATGTAAACAAACCGAGTTTGACCCCCCCCTGAACCAAATGTTTTTTATATTCATGTCTTTTATACTCCTTTTTTTGTTTATATGAACTTTTTCTTTTACATATACAGTATGTATATATTTTTGTATTTATGTTTGTGGTAGATATGTCAAATTTTTGATTATGTATTTTATATGTTTTTGGAAAATTTGGGGGGGGCGCCCCCCTTATATACGTCTTTGGTGTATGCGTGTGTGAATGGGAAAAAAAGTTTTTTAATAAAAAAAAAAAAAATTATAAATATTCGTAAAATAAGTTCAAATAAGCACGAAAGGGAAAAAAAAAGCATGAAAACTCAAAAAAAGCATAAAAAATGCAATCTCAATGCACTTAGTTTTTCCTAATTCGTATAGAAATTAAATATCTAATGGTTGCTTATAAAATTCATCAATAAGCATTTTGCTTAAAATCCGGTCTCTATTTATAATTATTATATTATCTAAAAAAAATTTCTCCACTTTAAGTTTCTTGGAGAAGGGGGGGGGGGGTTCATAAAACTTGCCCCCCCCCCCAAGCAGAAATACTGGCTACGCTACTGATACCTAGGGTAACAAAATTGTTTAAAATAATAAAACTGCATTATTATTTACACTTTAGATTAAAATTAGACATACAATGAAAATGAAAAGGGGGGGGTGTTAGACAGCCTCCAGAAAGGGGCGATGGGCCAAAAAAGGTTGGGAACCACTGTGTTAGATTGTGCCACCTTTATTCACCAAATTATTTTTTTAGAACAAAAGAAATTGGTTTTGTCCACATCTGCCTCTTCACTGTCCAAATCTACCTCACCCAAGAGGTACATTGGGACAATTTGGATTTTTTGGAAAATTGCAAAAATCTAATTAATCTATTGGTGAATAAGCGCTAAGCCTATGGCAATAGATAGTGCATTTATCAGTGTTAACAACATAACATTATATGATCAATAATATTGAAAGACAAACTATACACAGCTAATTTTATTTGTACTGTCCCAATGTCCCGCCCTCTCCCCTACATATTGTAATGGTGCCGATGGCCAAGGGCTAAAGGCTTGAACAATAAAAAAAAAAAATAATAATAGAGAATCCTAAATAATAATAGAGAATCCTAAATAAATACAAAATTTAATAAGAATTAATTTTGGCTGCCTATGTCTTGGATTTTTTTTTGACTCCTTAACAAAATTTCATAAGAATTGTGTAAATACATTAGTTCCAAAGGAGACCCTTTTGAATAGAAATTAACATGCAAATCCTCATAGAGATTTAACATTGGCTCTATGGAAGGAAGAGCTGGAAAGTGAATTTGAAAAATCTGAAATACTACACCAGTAAAGTGTACTTTTCAGGGCAAAATGAAAATATATAAAGGATCTAAAAAATAATTGATTTATGATCGTTAGAGCCTATTTTGAGAAATTAGAAAAAATCTGAAAAGTATTTCTAGTACATTTTGACCTATTTTGTACAAAAGGTTATTGTGAGTGTTCGGGAGGGTACCTAACTTTTTTTTTTAATTTAATTATTTATTTAAGGGTTTTTTTTTCGGCAACGGAGGCCATTTGGACCCCGTCTCTATTTATTTCAATTTATTGGTAGCCAATTTTTCTAGCCAAAATTACAATCTCATATTTGAATATTACATACCTAATTGGGAATAAATACAAAATTTCATAAGTTTTAATTCCAGACAATTATTAGTTTAGGAAGAGTTGTGAATACACACTCACTTCCCCCCCCCCCCCCCTCCTCCTTCCTCCCGACATAAATCTACTTATATAATTTTCGTTGTTTTTACTTTTATCAAATAAATCTCTCAAAATATAATTTATTTATTTTTTTTGTTCCATTTAGGAAAATCTCGAAACTTATAATTTACAGTAATTAACAGACACACACACACACACACACACTCATGCAGACTAATTTCTAAAAGTTGCGCCTTTGGCGTTTTGACAAAAAATAAATAAATAAATAAAGTTTACTCTAGAAACAATTCCAATCTTAAAAAAAACTAATAACTAATAAATTTCTGCTTTTCATTTATTTATTATATCATACAAGTAAGAAAAAGAAAAACGAATGAGAGAGAGAGAGAATAAAACCAATAAATTGGAGATCTTGTGTTATTACTCCTGTTTAAGGAAAAAAATAATTTTTTTTTTTTAAACACTCACACTTTTTCTCATTCACACTTACACACACATTCACACAGTCTTTTCGGCAACTCAGGCCATATAAGGCTTTGACGATAACCGTTATTGATTAATAAACATATTGGGGGTCCATTTGGTATCCAAATGGCTTAAATAAAGTCATTGGACTGCCGGGAGTCCAAACCCGGGACTTTTGGTATACGAGGTTACCACGCTAACTCCTACATCAAACCCGTGGGCAAAAAAAATAATTGAGATCTTTTCTCTTATAGGAATTGCCTTGAATAGGGTTGTTCAAAATGAAATAAAAGTAAAGTAAATAAATAAATAATTATAACAATTCAAACTCAAGAATAATTTTAAAATTAATTTCATCTTCTAAGAGCTTAGTATTTTTGTTACTCTTGTTATACAAATATATATCATTTAAAAAGAAAATTTCATTTTATTACTGTAACATAATTGCTGAAAACGTCTGTTTTTACTTTCTCGTACCCTATATATGAAATATATAGAGAGAGAAAGTATTGCGATCATGTCAAAAATTCGATGTCGAGATTTTGATGGATATACATGTTTTGAGGTCCCCTGAGTCCAAAAAAGTGGGTCCCGCAAATTGGTCTGTGTGTGGGTGTGTGTGTATGTATGTGTGTGTGTGTGTGTGTGTGTGCGTGTGTCTGTATGTGTGGACAGATTTTTAGCATGAAGGAATTGAGCTACCGGATTGAAATTTTATATTTAACTTAGGTACCTTTGAAGAATCTCAAAATAAGCTTTTGAACAAAATCGGCCAAAAAGTACTAGTACTTTACTGATGTACTTTTTCAGTTTTTTTCGATTTTCTCAAAATTCCCTCCAAGGATTTTTTTTAAAATTCATAATCAAATCAACTATTTTTTAGATGCTCTTTAAAATGTATATTCTCATTTTGCCGTTGAAATCTTCTGAAGACCACTTTATTCTTGTTCTTCATAGGAAAGATAGAAATGGTTGCCATGGTAACGGAATTTAAATCTTTTTCTTTTTATTAGATTAAAAATCAATTATTATTTAAATTCCCATTTTTTTTAAATTTATTTGTGTCTTTAATTGTTTCAAAGAAAACATATATGTCTCTCTCTCACTTGCAAACATTATCGTCTCTCTCTACTCTTTTTAAATTCCCTTTCCACCTTATCTTCGCATAGGAACAATGTTAATTTCCTATAGGGATTTGTATGTTAATTTCGATTCAAAAGGGGGTCCCCTTTGGAACTTTTTAGACATTTAAAATTTTTTTTTCCAATTCTTATGAAATTTTGTATTTATTTACGAATCTATCTTGTGTATAAAATGTCCAAATATGAGATTAAAATTTTGAAAATTAACCATAGTTTATTTGAAGCAGTCAACATTTAAAATGCAAGTTTGAAACTAAGGTGCTATCGGAAACTAAATATATCTCGGCACAAAAAATCTGGTGTGACCAGCACGGTGCACAACTTTCTCTTACCGAAGGGTAAGAGAAAGTTGTGTGCTGTGCGCCAGTCACACCAGATTTTTTACTTTCTCTTACCCTATATATGAAATATAGGTCTATATATTATTATTTTTATTTTGTTGTGTAACTCATTCAAAAAACCAAATACTAGCGTCCAGGCATTGGCGCCTAAAAATGGCAACCCGTCTAACAGAATATTGCATTTTGCTATTAATTTTAGACAACCAGAACGAGTTTAAGTAAAGAACTGCAAAGGAATTAAATATAAGAACTAATATGTATTGGTGGTCACGGATTACCAGAATTCTCTTATCAAATGTGAGGTCATATAATATTAGATTTCGTCTATATATACTATATATGAACCCTGTTATGCATTAGTGTGTCAAGCGCCAAAGAAAATTCAAAATTTAGTTAAACACGGAATATTGTTTCAAATGCTATAATCCATAGTAATTTTTTATGAAATATGTCCCAAAAAAATTTATATTTAATGTAAAAGCTTTAAATTATTTTTACAATATTTCAATGCAGAATTTTCATTTTGCATTTATGCGTCAAGTGCAAGACATCGTAAACAACTATATGTTTGAGATATTTATTGCTGCGTTTAAGTATTTTCAATTATGAACACCAGCATAACTATTGTTTAGTAATATTTAATTTATTTCAAATTTATATACCCTATTATATTCTAGTTGTTGAAATTTAATACAAGTATTTCATAATCTATAAAAGTTTTCTCTCAATTCGTAGATGTCAATTCATGTATTAAATTTGGACGCATTTTAAGCATCGTATGAATTAGTGATCTCGCTCTTGGTTGGTCTTTAAGTATTAAATAATAGTCTACTCAGCCCTAGGTAATATTCCTTAAAAAAATTATTTATGATTGTATAACAATGTTTTTTTTTTTGGATCTGATTTAATAGACCAAGACTAATTAGAAAAACCCTCATTTAATATTCATATTTGGTGAGTGTAATAAATACATAAATAAGTTTCCCCTCTCTCATTCACCCGCTCTAATGAAAAGGGGCCGAAGAAAGAAAGAAATTAAATCTGAACAAATTATGGGCTTGTCTTTAAGGGGGTTCAGGAGCGACGTCTAAACGTACTTTTAAAAAAAACTAGACTATTATAAGAAATTTTTCAATGCGGTTTTTTTTTAGAGACTAGCCGCGTCGCCCGCCTTCGGCGGGCTTCGCGCCTAGCCGGGGGCTTCGCCCCCCTGGACCTCCCTCCAGCTGGCTCGGGCCCGCCTGCGGCGGACCCTCGCCTTTTCTTATTTATGAGAACCCGTGGCGCCCGCCTTTGCATATAGACAGGGGGGCTTCGCCCCCCTGGACACCCCTCCAGCTGGCTCGGGACCGCCTGCGGCGGACCCTCGCCTTTTCTTATTTATGAGAACCCGTGGCGCCTGCCTTTGCATATAGAGCAGGGGGGCTTCGCCCCCTGGACCCCCTACAGCTGGCTCGGGCCGGCCTGCGGCGGACCCTCGCTTTTTCTTAATTATGAGAACCCGAGGCGCCCGCCTTTGCATCTAGACAGGGGGCTTCGCCCCCTGGACCCACCGCCAGCTGGCTCGGGCCCGCCTGCGGCGGACCCTCGCCTTTGCTTCTTACTAATGAAAAGAAAAGAATTACTACCTATTCCAATCCAGAGCCTGCTTGAGGATTTGTTTACATTCATGGAATACACAAATGAAAAGAATACATAAATATTTCTCTATACATTTCCTATGGGGGAAATCGTAACTTTAAAAATTAATAACTCAAAAAGTTATGGGAATTTCGGGATGAAAATAATTTTCCTGTAATCCCGAGAAGGTCCTATTTATGCATAAAAAATTTCATTTCAAAATTCTAACGGGAAGTTGCCTAAATAGAGCGTGACAGACAGACAGACATACAGACAGACGGACATTAGTGAATTATATATATATAGATTATTGGGACATCGAGCTATAATTGTTTTAATGACTTATTAAAAAATTATCGTAATTAATTTTTTTGTTATCAAGCAAATACAAAAAAACAATCTGTCCCAATAATCTTTAATTTTTTTTAATTTAAAAATGAATTTATTGTTATTATTAATCACATATTAATTAAGAAATTTTTAAAATAAGATTGGTAGATATATTTAAAATTTATCTGTCAAATTAGTTCAGCATTCTTGCAATAGATGGCAGTCTATTCTATCAGCCGATATAGTATTAGCCTATATCTGGCCTATATTTATTAATATATATTTTTATGCTTTTATAAAAGATACATAATATATAATAACATTTATAAAGTATTTATTGTTAAAAGATCAATGAAAATCAACCAAATGCATTAAATATTATTAGCTACCATTCTGACATCTCTTGGCAAATTTTTGAATTACTTGATTTTTGGACATACTTTTAATGACACACAACGCCCTCTTATAAGGAAAAACATGCGTAACCACTTCGCTCCCGTTCCTCCTTAAATTAATTTCATAAATTTTGAGGAATGATCGCATCTATTCCACAAAAACATAGAAGAGAGAGCATAAAGGCATGTACGGTACGCTCGTATATAGAGTGAGTGAGATACTTATCTCAGGTAATTCAATCTGAGTTGTTGTGTAGCCCCTCGATAATTTCGTGAATTATATTATATTTATTTAATAAAAAAAAAAAAAAAAAAAAAAAAAAACGATAAAATGCGAAAAATATATTGAACCATTAATTGTTATTTCCATTAATAAAGTTGCCACAGGAACGCGATAGAGCACGCTGCTCGTTACTCAAGGCGAAATATGTATTTGACAATATTGTATTAAACAAATAAATAAATAGCTAGATGGAGAGTAAATTTATCCGATATATTTATTAATAATAGACTTCTGAATCTACTCAAAGAAATTGAATCTCTCTTTGATTGCATGTGAATTTT
This sequence comes from Euborellia annulipes, assembly GCA_023213315.1. Lineage (NCBI taxonomy): Eukaryota > Metazoa > Arthropoda > Insecta > Dermaptera > Anisolabididae > Euborellia > Euborellia annulipes. The sequence continues at coordinate 22,388 of JAKCPI010001021.1, forward strand.
ATCTCAAAAAATCTGGTGTGATCGTCGCACACCAGATTTTTGGGCCGACATATAGGTCTATTTAGTTTCCGCCGATATTTTATAGTTTTCTGAAGGCTAATATTTTCAGAATAGGTTGCATTTTAGTAATGGAAACATACTCTAAAGCAGTGTTCCCCAAACTTTTGAAATCCAGGGCATCCCAAAGGTGCGTTGGGAATAACATTACACACTAGGGGCACCCTTCGTTTTTTCCCGAGTAAAACGAAATTTTTGCCGCCCTCCTGAAAATCTTTTTCCCTCCACGGATTTTTTTCACTCCCGTAAAAATCATTTGACTTTTTTTTTTTTAGGGTAACTAAATTTTTGCAGTCCTCGGAAAAATTTTTTTGCCGGTTGGGTCTAAAGTCAGCACTTACAGTACCGGGGCCTTTGGCGGGAATAGTTGTGTTTTTAACATCTGTAAACAGCGTTAATTCATTTTAACACTTCCTTATTTCAAATTGATATTCTGTAAGCAAAAACTTTTACGCCAAAGCGTTAACATTTAGTAGATAGTGTTAAAAATTAATATTATGTCTAGGGGTGCCTTTAATATTTTAACTCCGTCTTTAATGCATAAAAATGGAATCCTTAACCTAAAGAGCAAGGTTATGATTTTGATAGCATTGAAATAAAAGCAACATCTCTGTTAAAATTTTGTTTAGAGCAGGGGTGGGCAAATACTTTTAAGCGCGGGCCAAAATGAAATTTTCAAAATGTCTCCCGGGCCGGAGGTCTATACCGCGTACGCTTTCCACACCCGAATGTTTTGGGTGGAGTTTTTTCCCTGCCCAAGAAATTTTTTTGGCAAAAACACTATAAGTATCATTTTAAAGCATTTGGACAAAGAAATTTGACAGTTAATACCCTGGTAGGAATTTCCAATGCTGACAATTGGCCGAACCTTGGGCCAGTTGTCATCAGTTGTCATTTGCCAAGCCTTGAGTAGTGGCCATTGGGCCAAGCCTGGTCCGAGGCTTGGCCCAATAGTATTATATTATTAAACCGATCCTTGGGAAGACGAATAGACCAAGCCTGGTCCGAAGCTTGGCCCAATGGTATTATATAATTAAATCGAGCCTTGGAAAGTCACCAATGGACCAAGCCTGGTCTATTATAATAGATAATAGTAATAATAAATTGTCTTACTTGGGTGTACATGCGAACAATTTGTGCCCACTAAAATACGAGTATGTCCCGTAATTTTTAAAGAAAAATGAAAGATTATAATCGAACAGACCTAGTATGCTTGCATACATAAAAGTAGGGATATGGTTACGGCTGTTCGAAATTATAATACTCTCTATTATTTATATACTGTATTTCATTATTTATATGCACTCTACGCACACTAATACTGTTGATTTTAAAAAAATCGATTAAAAGGAATTTTTCAACGGGCCGGATAAAGTAAGCAAAAGGGCCGGATCCGGCCCGCGGGCCGGCTTTTGCCCACCCCTGGTTTAGAGAATAGCATTGTTTTCACATTACTTTTTAACACCCATTTGTTGATGTTAAATTTTTAATTCTGTTTTTAGAGAATACGCATGAATATGTGTTTTACAAAAAAACACCTGACGTGATGAAATGTTTTAAATATTTTTCCAAGTTTCAGCAAAAAACAGTCGAAAAATCTTATTCAGTTTTTTTTTTTTTTAGTTTATTATCTGATAGTTATTTATCTGATATTCATATTTAAAATAAATATATATCCTCGAAGCTTTGACTCCTCTAAATAAACAAAAAAAAAAAAAAGAAAAATTCACTGTCAGATATCAAGCAACATTTTCTTTTTTTCGTATCATAAGATATGATATATGATTCCTAACCCAACGTTAATAATATAAATGACATTTATACAAGAGGACACAAAGAGAGAGGGAATATTCAATATTTAAATATCCGTATAACGTCCCTCAAATTTCGGGTTAATTTCCCTTTTTCTTATTTCTAGCCCACAAAATGTGAGTGATAAAGCTGTATATTTTATTATTTAAAGTGAGAGAGAGAATGTGAATGAGTATTCGTGACTTTTTAGGCCCGAATTTTATAACCCCAGCCCAGGACTTGTTTTACGTCAAACCGTAAACTTTGATGCCAACTAAAAGAAGTTGAAAAAAGAGAGAGAGAGAGAAATTTATTGATTTTAACTATGCAATTAACACAGGTGCAAAGGAACTTTCCTATTCATTTCTTTGCTCTATCAATCTCTCTCACCTCTTGCTATATTTATTATGTAAATAGTTGTCATCTTTTTATGGCCAGTATTTTCAGTTATAGTTAACTACTTTTCAAAGCTACTTGTCTTTCAAGTCTTTTAATTTCTAATTAAGCAAATCATTTGATTAAATAAGAGATCATAGTTTGTGGGGATTCAGGAGCGACGTCTAAACGTACTTATTATAGACTATTATAAAGAATTTTCCAATGCGGGTTTTTTAAATGAATTAAATTCATAAGAGATTATTGGGACATCGAGATATAATTTTTTTAATCACTTTTTTAAAAATTATCGTAATTAATTTTTTGTTATCAAGCAAATACAAAAAAAACAATCTGTCCCAATAATCTTTAATTTTTTTTAAATTTAAAAATGAATTTATTGTTATTATTAATCACATATTAATTAAGAAATTTTTAAAATAAGCTTAGATGATTTATTTAAAAACCAACTGTCAAATTAGTTCAGCATTCTTGCAATAGATGGCAAGCTAGTCTAACAGCTGATATAGTATTAGCCTATATCTGGCCTATATTTATATATTTTTATGCTTTTATAAAAGATACATAATATTTATAAAGTATTTATTGTTAAAAGATGAATGAAAATCAACCAAATGCATTAAATATTATTAGCTACCATTCTGACATCTCATGGCAAATTTTTGAATTACTTGATGAAATTAGAAACACAAATCTGTTTCATTTTTAAAATTTTTTAATTTTTGGTAAAAATTAATTATCATTTGAATACCAAACGGTATAAATAAATGTGCCTGGACCCCCTAATATATATCGTTTCTAAATATTGTGTATCGTTAATAGTCCATATGGCCAAGATGCCGAAAAGACTTAAAAAAAATCTGGTGTGACTGGCGCACAGCACACAACTTTCTCTTACCCTTCGGTAAGAGAAAGTTGTGCACCGTGCTGGTCACACCAGATTTTTTGTGTCGAGATATATTTAGTTTCCGATAGCACCTTAGTTTCAAACTTGCATTTTAAATGTTGACTGCTTCAAATAAACTATGGTTATTTTTCAAAATTTTAATCTCATATTTGGACATTTTATACACAATATAGAATCGTAAATAAATACAAAATTTCATAAGAATTGGAAAAAAAAATTTTAAATGCCTAAAAAGTTCCAAAGGGGACCCCCTTTTGAATCGAAATTAACATACAAATTCCTATAGGAAATTAACATTAGGCCTATGAGAGAAGGCGGAGAGACAGGCGATAATGTTTGCAAGTGAGAGAGAGAGATATATATGTTTTCTCCTAAGCAATTAAAGACACAAATAAAATAAAAATAAATGGGAATTTAAATAATAATTGATTTTTAATCTAATAAAAAGAAAAAGATTTAAATTCCGTTACCATGGCAACCAGTTCTCTTTCCTATGAAGAACAAGAGTAAAGTGGTCTTCAGAAGATTTCAACGGCAAAATGAGAATATACATTTTAAAGAGCATCTAAAAAATAGTTCATTTATGAATTTTAAAAAAAATCCTTGGAGGGAATTTTGAGAAAATCGAAAAAAACTGAAAAAGTACATCAGTAAAGTACTAGTACTTTTTGGCCGATTTTGTTCAAAAGCTTATTTTGAGATTCTTCAAAGGTACTTAAGTTAAATATAAAATTTCAACCCGGTAGCTCAACTCCTTCATGCTAAAAATCTGTCCACACATACAGACACACATACATACATACATACACACACACAGACCAATTTGCGGGACCCACTTTTTTGGACTCAGGGGACCTCAAAACATGTATATCCATCAAAATCTCGACATCGAATTTTTGACATGATCGCAATACTTTCTCTCTCTATATATTTCATATATAGGGTATGAGAAAGTAAAAAGCTAAAATTAATTATTTTATTTTTTTCTTTCTCTTATCTATAAATATGTTAATATATCTTTATATAGAAAGAGAAAGTATTGAATTCATTAAAAAAAATCTGGTGTGACTGGCGCACAGCACACAACTTTCTCTTACCTTCGGTAATCGAAAGTTGTGTTCTGTGCTTGTCACACCAGATTTTTTGTGTCGACATGTATTTAGTTCCCGACAGTATGGAACATGAATTCAGATGTAAAATTTATAAGTATGGGAAAATATTTATATTTTGTTACCATGGCAACCATTTCTCCTATCTTCCCTATGAAATACAAGAGTAAAGTGGTCTTCAGAAGATTTCAATCGCAAAATGAGAATATACATTTGAAAGAGCATCTAAAAAATAATTGTTTTTTGAATTTTAAAAAAAATCGTTGGAGCAAATTTTGAGAAAATCGAAAAAAACTGAAAAAGTACATCAGTAAAGTACTAGTACTCTTTGGCCGATTTCGATTAAAAGCTTATTTTTCCGGTCCCGGGGGTGTTTAACTTAATTATAAAATTTCAACCTCCTAGCTCAATTCCTTCATGCTTAAAATTGAACACACACACACACACACACACACACACACACACACACACACACACACACACACACACACACACACACACACACACACACACACACACACACACACACACACACACACACACACACACACACACACACACACACACACACACACACACACACACACACACACACACACACACACACACACACACACACACACACACACACACACGCTCCCGAGGTGTCTCCACCTTGCAGTGGTGGGAGGGCTTGCGTGCTCAAGTGATCCGGAGGGCTATGTCGGCGGGAACTTTGAGTCCCTGGCAGGGCCTCCCTTGCCGAACAGACCGAAGGAGATGAGCCAGACGAAGAGAGACACACTGGTCCTCCAAGGATGGGGGTTGAGGTTGTGGTCCGCACTCCGCTCCTCGTAAAAGCAAAACCACCGACGCCAACGTGCTAGGGGAAGGAACCCCGAAGATAAACCAATCATGGGTGACGTCGCAAAGGAAGGAGATGTTACGGCGCAGGGATTCGGAAGCCCAGTGCCGGCGTCCGTCAGGGGTGAGAAAGCGGGCCCCGGGATGTCGTTATCTGACGACCGCAGTGCTTCAGGGGTGGACCACTTGGCCCCTGCTGCATCTATTGCTACAAGTGAAGAGAAGAGAAAGCAGGTCCTGGGAGACCTCGGGAGAAAAATTGTCGAACTGCTGGAATTTGTTGGGCCTAGGCACAACGTGCATGGCGAGATAAAAAAAATGGCCAACTCAATCCGAAGCACGTACGACCGGCTAAAGGGTATGGAGGAAAAGACATCACGACCTCAGTCGCGTCCGAATACAGAGACAAGGAGCACCCAAACATCCACAGACGCAGCCCAATGTCTGGATTCTAAGGAACATGCATCCCAAGAAGCCCTTACTGTAAGAGGAGAAAAAAGGAAAATTCATTCTCCTGGCAGCTCGAACCAACAGACGACAAAGAAGCTGAAAGACTCGGAACCTAGCCTTCCTAACAAGAAGCATGTGGAGATTAAAGAGTCTTCGCAAAATTCCGTTAAGCAGAACGAGAGCACAGGGTGGGAGACGGTGCAATCGAGAAAGGACAAGAGAAAGGAGCGCAGAAAACAGCCTCCAGATAAACCTCCAGCGCCTCCCCCGAAGCTGAACCAGAAGAAACCAAGGAGAGCAGCAATGAGACCTGATGTGCTGATCGTTCGCCCGACGGACAAAGCGAAGTACTCCGAAATACTTACCCGGATCAAGGCAGGCGTGCGCCAGGAACAGGTCAGCACCACTGTCGACAAGATTCGCAAGACAGCAGCAGGAGACATGCTTATTACGCTGTCAAAAGGCAGTGCTGGCAAAGGAAAAGCCTTGCAGGAAGCCATCGCGGGCATACTCCAAGAAGATGCAAAAGTCATCAGTACGGGACCAGAAGAAGACCTGGAAATTCGTGACCTCGATGATATCACAACAAAAGACGATATTCTGGATGCCCTGAAAATAGCAGCCGGAGGCGATTGTGGTGTCACAGTGGAGGCTATAAGAATCCGAAAAGCCTTCAGAGGAACACAAACTGCGTCGGTAACATTGGCAGCAGCAACAGCGACGAAAGTAATTGGAGAACACGGCAAGATCAGGATCGGCTGGGTAAACTGTCGAATCCGAACAGTAATAAAGCCAATCCGATGTTTCAAGTGCTGGTATTTTGGACACCGTGCTGTCCAGTGCAAAAACGGAAAAGATCGATCCAAACTCTGCACAAAGTGTGGAGAAGAGGGTCACAAATTTGCCAAGTGTGATAAGCCAGCTAAATGTGTATTGTGTGCTGAACAACCCAGCACGGAGAATATTGCTCACCATGCCGGCACAAGTAGATGCCCGGTTTACCAAGAAGCACTCAAGAAGATAACGAATAAACGAAAATGAGAATACTGCAGCTAAACATCAACCACTGCGAGTCTGCACATCATTTGCTCATGCAGACAGTACGAGAACTAAAGCTTGACCTTGCGCTTATATCAGAACCGTATAAACACCTAACCGGCCAACCATGGGAAACTGATAGCACCACCAGGGCTGTCATATGGTCCTGTGGCAAGCTCCCCTTCCGGAGCGTCGTTGACAATGACAATGCCGGCTTTGTGGCGGCGACGGTGAATGGCATCCGTTTTTACAGCTGCTACGCTTCGCCCGGCCTCTCCATTGTTGAATTTACTGACTTTCTCGATCGGCTGTCCGAGGACGCGAAACAACACCATCCGGTGGCAATAGCCGGGGACTTCAACTCCTGGGCAGTGGACTGGGGTAGCAGACACACCAACGCACGAGGAAAGGCACTACTAGAAGCCTTTACTGCACTAGATGTGGTTTTGCTCAACAGTGGCGACACGCCAACTTACACCAAAGGCGATGCAAGTTCTTTTATAGATCTCACCTTTGTCAGCAGCAGCCTCGCTCGAGGTAACTACAAATGGAGGGTGATGGATATCTACACAGCCAGTGACCACAATGCGATTCTCTGGGAGGTATCCAATGACCAAAATCCTAGAAGAACAACCAGGAAAGTTAACACCATTGGGTGGAAGGTAAAATCTTTTGACCCATGTGCCCTAGTAATTGCCTTAAATAGTGAACCGATTATAGATGGATCCGCAGAAGAAATGACCAAGGACCTGATGAAGAGAGTGGCACAGGCTTGCGACACCTGCATGCCCCGTAAACGTAGCGGGAGTCGGAGATCCTCGGTTCATTGGTGGAACGATCACATCAGCGCCCTCCGTAAGGAATGTTTTAAGAAAAGAAGAATATCTCAGCGTGGTTATCGGCGACCTGACTCGGCGGAACTGGTCGCGGAGTACAAACAAGCTCGTCGATGCTTAAACAAAGCCATCAAGGATAGCAAGAAGAACTGCTGGAAAGAGCTCATCAATGAGGTAGACAAAGACTTGTGGGGTAGACCTTACAAGGTAGTCATGACGCACCTAAAATACCAGCCAATGCCGTCACCAACATGTCCTCAACTGCTAAAGAAGATCGTGACTACACTGTTTCCACGACAACGCGTTTTCAACTACCTATTAACACGGGACGAGCTGGGTGATATTCCATCTATCACAGAAGACGAACTGATGGAGGCCTGTAACCGCGTCGGGAATAATAAAGCGCCGGGATTGGACGGAATCCCTAATATTGCCTTAAAAACAGCTATAAAAGCAGAGCCAACATTATTTCTTGACGCCTACAACACATGCCTGAAGGAAGGGACTTTTCCAAGGAAGTGGAAACAACAACGGTTAGTACTACTTCCCAAAGGAAAAAAAAGCCACCGGAAGAACCGTCATCCTACCGTCCACTTTGTATGCTAGACACGGCGGGTAAGATTTTCGAGCGTATTATCCATCAGAGAATCGAAGCAATTGTCGATCCACTCCTGGCGGACAATCAGTATGGTTTCCGGAAGGGACGATCAACCCTGGACGCGATCAATCTGGTCGTCAGTACGGCCAAAGACGCAATCGCTGGCACCAGATGGAAGGGTGGAGCGAAGAAATACTGTCTGGTGGCAACGTTAGACATCAAAAATGCCTTCAACTCAGCCAACTGGGACCGCATCATGCAGGCTCTCGAAGAGAAGAACGTACCAGGATACCTACGGAGAATAGTGGCTAGCTACTTTACAGATAGAGTCCTGAAGTACGACACGAAGAACGGTGCAAAGGAGTATGATGTTACTGGAGGGGTACCACAGGGTTCTGTTCTTGGTCCACTTCTCTGGAATATTATGTATGACGGATTGTTGAGACTGAACTTGCCAAGAAACGTTAAACTCGTAGCATATGCGGATGACGTAGCCGTAGTGGTCGTCGCCAAACACCTTGACGAGATTAGCGACATATTCGATACCACCTTCGAGCAAGTTAACCTTTGGATGGATACAGTGAACCTCCAACTGGCTAAACAGAAGACTGAGGCTGTACTTATTACAAGCAGAAAAGTGATAGAGACCATCAAACTGAAAGTCGGCGAACAAGAGATCACATCACAACCTTATATCCGATATTTGGGAGTGATGCTTGATGCCCGACTCAACTTTAAACAGCAGGTGGAACACGTGAGTGCCAAAGCATCAGCAGTAGTAGCCGGCCTTGCACGGCTCATGCCTAACATCGGAGGCCCAAAGCAGACGAGGAGGTTATTGCTATCATCAGTGGTTACATCGGTGCTCACGTATGGTATATCCATTTGGGCCGACGCACTTGAGATCCAGGAATCACGGAGGAAGGCTGGTCCGGTATATCGACTAAGCGCGTTAAGAGTGGCCAGCGCCTTCCGAACAATATCAGAGGAAGCGGTGTGTGTCATTTCAGGAACTCTGCCGCTTAGAGTCCTGGCTGAGGAAAGACGGGCCCTTTACCATCGGAAGAGGTCAAGCACACTGAGCACCGAAGAACTGAGAACAGAGGAACGGCGACATAGCATCTCACGATGGCAGTTACAGTGGGATGCCTCGGAGAAGGGTAGATGGACCCACCGTCTAATACCAAGGATTGAGGTTTGGCTGAACCGGAGTCACGGCGAGGTCAACTATTACCTGACACAGATGTTGTCAGGACACGGCTGCTTTCGCGAGTATCTTCACCGTTTCAAGCATGATGATTCCCCGGAGTGCCCGTCCTGTCCAGGAGTTATAGAAGATGCGGAACACGTTTTCTTTGAGTGTTTACGTTTTTGCCAACAGCGAGATGAAGTAGAGATGGGTATAAACAATAAAATCTGTCCAGAGTCAATAGTAGAAGCAATGTTGTCATCAGAGGCTGCCTGGAACGCCATCAGCACATTTGCAAGAGAAGTCCTCACAGACTTGCGTTCCATCGAAAGAAAAAGAGCGAATGATATCAACTAGGAGAAAGGAAAACTAACACGTTAGTTACCAGAAGGAAGAGCAGTAGCTATGTCCTCCCCCCATGAAGTAATGCCTAACGGCGGTTTCCGTGAGGGATTGAGGCTAGAGGAAAGCGGAGGTTTTAGTCGGTATTAACATCTTGAGTCCGACATACTAGGAAAACCTAATGATACGTAAATGTATTTCCTTCGCTATAAAAAAAAAAAAAAAAAAAAAAAAAAAAAACACACACACACACACACACACACACACACACACACACACACACACACACACACACACACACACACACACGATACGATATTATAAACAAGATCGATTTCGATGATTTGTCGTAAAATTTGCCTTTGAGTTTTTTTTTTTAACGTTTTTCGGCCACAGAGGCCATTTAAGGGTGATAAATTTATTTATTCATTTGAAAATACATAGTATCTATGGCTACCGGGGGCGTTCCACACGCTGATTGCTCAGGGTCACCAATCCCGAGCTTTCGCAGTGCTTGGTGTCATTTAACAGCAACGTTGCCTTTGAGTTGACTAGAACTGAAGAAACCGGCCCTTAGAATAGTTATTTACCAAAATCAATATATCTATTAACCTTTCTTCTTCTTTATACACGTATTCTATTCTATTCTATTCAAGGAGAGAGCTATAACAATTCATATTTGTTTAGATAACCTACTAGACAGAGACAAATTGCCTAGCTGAATGAATGGCTTTGCTAAATGATATCTATTCTTTTAAAAATAGAAAACAATCTTTCAATTGAGTCAATATGGTAGCTAACTTAGATTAACATAGAATCGAAGCGATCTAAATAGATTGATTCTTCAATCTCATTCAATCCATAAAGACTTGCTTTTCCTTTTAAAAGTATTTTAAAAAAACAATCTCCGTTTAATAGAAATCCCAGTTGGGGATTTAGAAGATCATAACAAAACATTAAAATAACGCCATCATTTATATATATAATTGGCTAATGTCCGTCTGTCTGTCTGTCCGTCTGTCTGTCACGCTCTATTTAGGCAACTTCTCGTTAGAATTTTGAAATGAAATTTTTTATGCATAAAAAGGACCATCTCTGGATTACTGGAAAATTATTTTTATCCCGAAATTCCTATAACTTTTTGAGTTATTAATTCTTAAAGTTAAGATTTCTCCCATAGGAAATGTATAGAGAAATATTTATGTATTCTTTTCATTTGTGTATTCCATGAATGTAAACAAATCCTCAAGCAGGCACTGAATTGGAATGGAATAATAATAATTTTCTTTTGCCCTCGGGGCATAGCGTAGAGGTTAGCGTGCTAACCTCGTATACCAAACGTCGCGGGTTCGGACCCCAGGCAGTCCGATGATTTTATTTAAGCCATTTGGATACCAAATGGCTTAAATAAGAATGCCTGGACCCCCAATAGATATATTAAACATACGAATATCGTTTAAAGTTTTAAATGGCCTAAGTTGCCGGAAAGACTGGGTGTATGTGAGTGTGAATGAGAAAAAAGTGTGAGTGTTTAAAAAAAAAAGAAGAAAAGGCAAGGGTCCGCCGCAGGCGGGCCCGAGCCAGCTGGAGGGCGAAGACCCCCGGCTAGGCGTGAAGCCCGCTGAAGGCGGGCGACGCGGCTAGTTTATTAAAAAACTCATATTAACATATCTATATCAATCTTTATTATTAAAATGTCAAAGAATTTTATAGACACCCTATATATTTCAATATAAGCAGTGATATAGATTTTTTTTTTAATATTCATTTCTAAAATTGAATGCTATATATATATATATATATATTCAGAATATTATATATGTATAGACAGATAGAGCCAAACAAATAGCTCTTATAAATTCCAAGCCCTTTACAAGAGAAAAGCCCTCTCTCTCTCTCTCTCTCTCTCTCTCTCTATAAAAAAACTATCTAGAGATGTCTTTCTTTCTATGTATTCGAATGCAATACGTGAGTTTGCCATTCTAATGTCTTTCTCACGAAATATATAAATTTTTTTTTTATTCTGTTATGAGAGAGAAAGGAGAGGGTGTGGGGGGAGGGGGTGCGGGTTTCTAAATGGTCCATTGAATAAAAAATGAAATAGGAAATTATACTTCTATTATGATGTAGACTATTCAATAAACAATAAAAATTCATTCTTTTTTCTTTAATGATTAAAAAAAAAAAGCTTTATTTAAAATAGAGTAGGATATAATCGATTAAATGTATAGGAGTGTATAAAATATTGAACGATATGCGTTAAAAAAAAACGCAAAATAAGCATATAGGCTTGATGGCTTTAAATATCGAACCGAAGGAGAAGAGGGGAGCTAAAATATTTTATATAATAGGCTTGTTCGGACAGTACCCCGTAAGTCATAATAGAATCTAAATTTTTTTTTTTAATAAAATTTTGAATGCATAAATTTTTCTTATAATATAGTCAAGGCCTATCATAATTTATGATTGGATTAAGTTAATAATTTAATTGCCAAAAATAATAAATGAATGTCTTTTGACTTAAGTATTCTTTCACATAATATAGATCTGGCAACATCGCATTTAACAATGGTTTATGTTGATCTTGCTGTAGTTGTATTTTATTTCTGATATTAAAATGAGTAATGCAAATCAGTTTAGACACAATGGGAGGGCGATTTGCGAGAAAATATACCGTAAATTGGGGAAAAATATAAGTGAAAGCGTGAAACGCGTTTTATTTTATGCGACGTTGCCGCACTGGCCTGAGTCACGTGACTTACTTATTTTTACTTTCTCGTACCCTATATATGAAATATATAGGAGAGAAAGTATTGCGATCATGTCAAAAATTCGATGTCGAGATTTTGATGGATATACATGTTTTGAGGTCCCCTGAGTCCAAAAAAGTGGGTCCCGCAAATTGGTCTGTGTGTGTGTGTGTATGTATGTGTGTGTGTGCGTGTGTCTGTATGTGTGGACAGATTTTTAGCATGAAGGAGTTGAGCTACCGGATTGAAATTTTATATTTAACTTAGGTACCTTTGAAGAATCTCAAAATAAGCTTTTGAACAAAATCGGCCAAAAAGTACTAGTACTTTACTGATGTACTTTTTCAGTTTTTTTCGATTTTCTCAAAATTCCCTCCAAGGATTTTTTTTAAAATTCATAAATCAACTACTTTTTAGATGCTCTTTAAAATGTATATTCTCATTTTGCCGTTGAAATCTTCTGAAGACCACTTTACTCTTGTTCTTCATAGGAAAGAGAACTGGTTGCCATGGTAACGGAATTTAAATCTTTTTCTTTTTATTAGATTAAAAATCAATTATTATTTAAATTCCCATTTATTTTTATTTTATTTGTGTCTTTAATTGCTTAGGAGAAAACATATATATCTCTCTCTCTCTCACTTGCAAACATTATCGCCTGTCTCTCCGCCTTCTCTCATAGGCCTAATGTTAATTTCCTATAGGGATTTGTATGTTAATTTCGATTCAAAAGGGGGTCCCCTTTGGAACTTTTTACGCATTTAAAATTTTTTTTTCCAATTCTTATGAAATTTTGTATTTATTTACGATTCTATATTGTGTATAAAATGTCCAAATATGAGATTAAAATTTTGAAAAATAACCATAGTTTATTTCAAGCAGTCAACATTTAAAATGCAAGTTTGAAACTAAGGTGCTATGGGAAACTAAATATATCTCGACAAAAAAAATCTGGTGTGACCAGCACGGTGCACAACTTTCTCTTACCGAAGGGTAAGAGAAAGTTGTGTGCTGTGCGCCAGTCACACCAGATTTTTAAATTTGGTGCACTATATCTGCTCCTTTCACTATTAGATAATTTATAGAAAATTTATATTTTATTTGTTCTCTATTAGATAAGTAGTTATTTAAATTTTATTTTCCCCATCCCTTCCCCCCCCCAACGGGGGCAAAAACTTATAGAACGCATAAAAGAGGAAATAGTCAAGTTCATGTGGTTGAAATTTATTATTCTGGATAACCATAGCATCTAGAAAAACAGAAACGGGATTGAAATGTTCTTAAAAAAAAAAGACAAAAGAAAGTTCTCGGCAATTAAATCTACTTGTTATCTGTTTAATTTGATTTTAATTTTGAAAATTGCTGGGGGCTTGGCAAAATAGAGCAATGCAGCCAGCAAGATTGTTGCAGTGAAGCAATGAATGCCAAACACGGCGGAACCTCAGGTGGGTCGTCCCAAATAACCACAATGTAGAAAGATTCTTTTTAAGGATATTTTTTCATAAAAGATGATGGTCAAATAAATTTGGACCGAAACGTCGCGAATATCTGGGAGTTTCATTGTTTTGGAGACACTCCTTCCTGGCTGCTACCTCCTTCCATTCTTTTAAGATATTAATCACAGCCACTTGCACACTCAACAAAGGATATTTTTTCATCTTTATAGACTAAATAAAATTTGTTCTAAAGGCTCTTAATCCTAAAACGCTCAGATACGTAAATTAAGTGGAAAAACTATTAAGGAAAAAAAAAAACTCGCGTTATAAGCAAAATCCGAAACCTTTAAATTAGCATCTTTGTATAGATATAATCTATATATATAATTCACTAATGTCCGTCTGTCTGTCTGTCTGTCCGTCTGTCTGTCACGATCTATTTAGGCAACTTCCCGTTAGAATTTTGAAATGAAATTTTTTATGCATAAATAGGACCTTCTCGGGATTACAGAAAAATTATTTTCATCCCGAAATTCCCATAACTTTTTGAGTTATTAATTTTTAAAGTTACGATTTCTCCCATAGGAAATGTATAGAGAAATATTTATGTATTCTTTTCATTTGTGTATTCCATGAATGTAAACAAATCCTCAAGCAGGCTCTGGATTGGAATAGGTAGTAATTCTTTTCTTTTCATTAGTAAGAAGCAAAGGCGAGAGTCCGCCGCAGGCGGGCCCGAACCAGCTGGCGGGGGGTCCAGGGGGGCGAAGCCCCCCTGTATAGATGCAAAGGCGGGCGCCACGGGTTCTCATAATTAAGAAAAGGCGAGGGTCCGCCGCAGGCGGGCCCTAGCCAGATGGCGGGGGGTCCAGGGGGCGAAGCCCTCCTGTCTAGATGCAAAGGCGGGCGCCACGGGTTCTCATAATTAAGAAAAGGCGAGGGTCCGCCGCAGACGGGCCCGAGCCAGCTGGAGGGGGGGTCCAGGGGGCGAAGCCCGCCGAAGGCGGGCGACGCGGCTACTGTTGTCAAATTGGTCAAAACATGCCAATTGATTGTATCACATTAAGCCTATTCTAATGAATTTTTTAAATTCAAGCCTTCAACTGGTTCAATACGATAAGATTAATCCAAATTTGACAAAGTACAAATAGATGAATCCAATTGGTTGCATAAGATGAGTATATTCAGATTTTTAAATTGAAACAAGTACAAAAATTTTTTTTTTTTGAATTAAACGAAGCATGCAACTGGCCCACGGGGCGTGGTGTAGAGGTTAGCGTGCTAACCTCATATACCAAACGTCGCGGGTTCGGACCCCAGGCAGTCCGATGATTTTATTTAAGCCATCTGGATACCAGATGGCTTAAATAAAAATGCCTGGACCCTAATATATATAAATTCATAAATAACGGTTATCGTAAATGTCTTATATGGCCTGAGCTGCCGAAAAGACAGTGTGAATGTGTGTGTGAGTGTGAGTGTGAATGAGAAAAAAAAAAAGTGTGAATGTTTAAAAAAAAAAAAAAAAAAAGAAAAAGCATGCAACTGGTTTTATACGATTATTTTTTTAGGGAATCCCGCATCCCGCATAACATTTAAAAACCTTAATGACCAAGGAAGAACAGGATGAAGGAACTCAAGAGATAGGTTTTGTGATTTCTCGTTTTAATTTTTCAAAACATGCAAATAGTTGGATAAAATCAGACTGTTTCTTATTATGTTATGCTATGCAAATGATATTCAAACGCACCTAATCCCTATTTATAGCCTAAAATTGCTATTTGCACATACACACACACACACGCACACAGAGAAAAAATCTTTCTTAATAAATCAATCAAATAACCAACCAACTTTCAATTAAGAAAATAAAATAAAAAAAGCAACCAATTCATACTAACCAGGTATAATAAAATCAATTATTATATAAAAGGTAGACCATAAATAATAAATTTTAATAAACACTTTATATTAAAATAAAGAAATTTCATTTCCTGCTAAGTGATCAGATTTTTTTTCTTTTTAAGGAAGAGAAATGTATTCGTATTATACTTTTACTTATTATCGTAAAGGTGTGTGTAATCTGTA
Organism: Euborellia annulipes; assembly: GCA_023213315.1. NCBI lineage: Eukaryota > Metazoa > Arthropoda > Insecta > Dermaptera > Anisolabididae > Euborellia > Euborellia annulipes. Next base: position 38,218 of record JAKCPI010001021.1, read on the forward strand.
ATAAGAAAGATTATCCGGAGGTCTGTCTTCAATTATAGGGAAAGAATACTTCTATTCGTCTCTTTTAGTGCCTTCCTGAGGTGAAAAATCTGAAATATTACATCAGTATAGTGAACTTCAAACAATTTTCAAGAAAAACTTCATATAAACTGCATATAAAGGGAAGTGAGTTTTATTGGTGTAGGTCGAGGGTCCGGTGGCCCGGTGCAATGGACAGCACGCCTATGCCCCGGGGGCCATGGGATGTTTGGCCTCGCCAATAAATAACACTCACAGCTTTGTTAGATATACTTTTTAAAGATCATCTAAAAAATAGTTAATTGTTGATAAGAGAAGTGGCTGTTTAAGGAATAGACTGATAGACAGGAAGAGAGGATGTTAGCCAAAAGGAGAGCCTCTATCGAATAAAAATCTCCCTTCAGAAGACGTTTCTGATGAAGGTTGATAACACGTATAAACTTCTGGTAGCAGAAAAATGTGTTATAAAAACATATTGATATAGGGCATTAAACTATCAGACAGATTGTATTGGCCTTAGCAATGTATATGTCGTAGACAGATCGTGAAATTAGACAGTTCATGAACTGTCTAGACAGTTCATGAACTGCAGCCAGATCGTGTAATGGTCAAACAGTTACATGATCTGGCTAAAAATTTTAGACAGTTCATGAAATGCAATTGGGCCTTAGACAGATCGTGTAATGCTCGAGAATTACATGAAATGTCTAAATTTTTTAGGCAGTTCATGAACTGCCTAACAGCAGTTTTGCCGATCGTGTACTCTTTGTAATTTAATGAAATATATCTAAAAAAAAAATTTTATTTTTTCGAAAATCAAAAAAAGGGCTTCTATAAGTTGTAGACATTTTAAATAGCTTTAATTTAAAAAAAATTGAGGTAGATAGCTTCAAATTTGTGGCCGCTGGAATCTCCCAAAACTAAAACCCCGAGACGCGCACCTTAACTAAAGATTTACAAAGTGAGGAAGATTTGGAAAATTTAGTAATCGATAATAATAATATTGAAAAAAATTGACTTTTTTCGAGATCTTTATTTGCTTTACAAACAGTACACGATCGGCAAAACTGCTGTTAGGCAGTTCATGAACTGCCTAAAAAATTTAGACATTTCATGTAATTCTCGAGCATTACACGATCTGTCTAAGGCCCAATTGCATTTCATGAACTGTCTAAAATTTTTAGCCAGATCATGTAACTGTTTGACCATTACACGATCTGGCTGCAGTTCATGAACTGTCTAGACAGTTCATGAACTGTCTAATTTCACGATCTGTCTACGACATATATATGTCCATCTTAAATAATGTAGACGTCCAGATTCAAATATTATAAAAAAATTGTTTATAATATTATTTGTAATTTCTTATTATATAGAGATTTGAAAATATATTATAAATTAATTTAGAAAATTATTATTTGCAAATAAATAATATATTTTCAAAAATAGGTTAAATGCACGCTTTTGTGAGATTTCGTTTTATTAAGAGGTATTATTGGCTTAAATAGAAATGCCTGAACCCACAATAGATTAATATATATTACAACGGTTATCGTCAAAGTCTTAAATGGCCTAAGTTGCTGAAAAGACAGTGTGAATGTGTGTGTGAGTGTGAGTGTGAATGAGAAAAAAGTGTGAATGTTAAAAAAAAAAAAAAAAAGAGGTATTATGGTCAATGTACTGATACCCCCCCCCCCCGGCACTTTTGAAGTTCTTTTATATATTTTTTATGTGCCCGAATCTCTGCACCCCTTGACCTGCTGCGCCTCCCCGCATTGCGAGGTCTTATTTACGCCCCTGGTAGAAGCGTATATGGCCTAAGATGCCGAAAAGACTAATACAAAAAAAATTTGGATGCCAGTGCTGTTCGAAATGAATTGATATCTAAATAACCGTAGTTTAAATCATCAGCGAACCCCTCAGCTTTGGGGGATGAAAAAATTATTTTAACAACTTATTCAAAATTGAAAAAAAAAAAAAATAAATAAAAATACCCTTCCGTCTAGGTTTTGTTTTATTTTTATTTTTTAATTGGAAAGACATAGAGAGAGACATTTCAAATCGAAAGAGCCCTTTTTAAAGGGTTGTTGTCTGTCTCCCTTAAGAGAGAGAGCGATTCTTTACGTCTCTTTTTTTATATTCCTTTTTCCCTTTTAAAATTAGTCTAGAAGGAACTCTAAGGACGGTTATTTTCAAGACCATATTCTTTAATTATAAGAGGGGATTTTATAGTGTTGAAGTAGCAAAGTTCGTCGTCGTCGTCATCGTCGTCGTCGTCTATTATACAAAAAGGGTTAAGAAAGAGAGATATTAACCAGGACAAAATAATAGAAGAGAAACATGACATTAAGCTAATTAGAGTCATTATTATTATTATTATTATTATTATTAATATTATGACATGTGAATATTTACAGGTATAAAGATATATAAAGATTCTTGTAATACATTAATGAAAGAAAAGTTTATTTATTTATTTATATATTATTACAAACGGGCAAAGCCCATAAATTTATTTATTTATTTATTTATTTATTTTTTTTACAGTCATTTCGACTGCTGAGGCCATTTGACTTTATACATTTATTATGTAAATATATTAAATACACTGTATCGATGGCTTCCGGCGGGCGTTCAACGGTCTTGTTTTTCCGGGGCCACCTACCCCGATTTTCAGCACCGCTTGGCGTTGCTTAACAACGTTGATCTTGGTGGCTGTTGTTCATTCTTCTTGCCAGGCCCACCGGCCCATAAATTTATATTTATTTACAAAAAATTATTACAATAATGAGTGGATAGATAAATTCATAAAAATACAAATGTGTGGCGTAGTAGGTAGCGTGCTTACCTCCTATACCAAAAGCCTCGGGTTCGGACCCAGGCAGTCCGATGATTTTATTTAAGCTATTTGGATACCAGATGGCTTAAATAGAAATGCCTGAACCCCCCAATAGATATATTCATTACAACGGTTATCGTCTAAAATCTTAAATGGCCTAAGTTGCCGAAAAGACTGTGTGAATGTTAAAAAAAAAAAAAAAATACAAATGTGTGACCATTGACTGATTACAACAGAATCGACCGAATCCTGTCAAGGAGAGTCACAAACAAGTCAATGGGAATTGTCTGGTCAGGTCATTAACAACTCTCTGAAGGCGAATAAGGGACTTATGCGTATATACGGGACGTATATACTACTAATATATATTATATACTACATACTACTATTATACTAGATAATTAGATTATTTTTACTTTCTCTTACCTCTATATATATGTTAATATATAGAGAGAGAAAGTATTGGATTCATGTCAAAAATTCGATGTCGAGATTTTGATGGATCTTTACGTTTTGAGGTCCCCTGTATCCAAAAAAAGTGGTTTTCGCGACATGGTCTGTCTGTCTGTGTGTCTGTGTGTCTGTCTGTGTCTGTGTGTGTGTGTGTGTTCAATTTTAAGCATGAAGGAATTGAGCTAGGAGGTTGAAATTTTATATTTAAGTTAAACACCTCCCGGGAGCGTGAAAATAAGCTTTTAATCAAAATCGGCCAAAGAGTACTAGTACTTTACTGATGTACTTTTTCAGTTTTTTTTCGATTTTCTCAAAATTCGCTCTAACGATTTTGATTAAAATTCAAAAATCAATTATTTTTTAGATGCTCTTTCAAATGTATATTCTCGTTTTGCCCTCAAAATTGTTTGAAGACCACTTTACTCTTGTACTTCATAGAGAAGATAGGAGAAATGGTTGCCATGGTTACAAAATATAAATATTTTCCCATGTTTATAATTTTGACATCTGAATTCAAATATTCCCTACTGCCGGGAACTAAATACATGTCGACACAAAAAATCTGGTGTGACAAGCACAGTACACAACTTTCGATTACCGAAGGTAAGAGAAAGTTGTGTGCTGTGCGCCAGTCACACCAGATTTTTATTTTTTATAATTTAATAAACTACTCCTTTCGAAGAATGCATCACTGAGAGGGAACCTTCTTTACGTCCCTTCCACAGGACGGGATGTCACAGCAACTCCCTCTCCTCGTAGAGTTGCCTGGGGGCTATTGCGGTGAGATCCAATATTCCAATCCAGTGCCTGCTTGAGGATTTGTTTACATTAAATAAATGGCCGAGCAGCTATGTTTATTTCTTTATTTAAGAACCCACAGCGATATTTCGGTCGACAATGCGACCATTTTCATGGCTAGAGTTCAGTCAACAGAAAAACCTCTTAAGTTTTTTGACCGACATTTCATAAAATTCAATACGATCGATCAGATATATTGACTTTGGCGCTGAATGCATTATATCTGATAGATCGTAATGAATTTTATGAAATGTCTGTCAAAGAACTTAAGAGGTTTTTCTGTTGACTGAACTCTAGCCATGAAGATGGTCGCATTGTCGACCGAAACGTCGCTGTGGGTTCTTAAATAAAGAAATAAACATAGCTGCTCGGCCTTTTATTTTCTACTACATATTGATTAAGCTATTCGCCTGGCTAAGATTAAATAAATATTTTTATTTAATGAAGAGTCCGGCACCAGGGTTTGAACAGGGATCTTCTTCTTTTTTTTTTTTTTTTTTAAACATTCACACTTTTTTCTCATTCACACTCACACTCACACACACATTCACACTGTCTTTTCGGCAGCTCAGGCCATATAAGACATTTACGATAACCGTTATTTATGAATTTATATATATTAGGGTCCAGGCATTTTTATTTAAGCCATCTGGGGGATCTTCTTTGTAGAAGCCGACACCCTAGCTCACTACACCAGCGAGCCCCCAAAAAATTTTCACTATATTCCATATACTAATCCATATACTCAAGGCTCTAGCTTCCAGATGGGGACGCTTATATCTACATTCTACTAGATGTAAGACGCTTTAAGATTGAATCTGAAGCGTGTTCTAGTCGTATTTTATGCAAATAAACCACAATTTACCCGAGGCCAAGTATTTTTATTTGATAACAAGAACTGTGACAGATTTAACCCTCAATTTGATTTTATAATTTAATAAAAGATATATTTTTTCTTTTCTTTTTTTTCAAAGCCTTGTTATACAATAGTATCTGGCTAATGCGTTGTGACGTCGGAGGGAGATATTTTGTCAAAAGGGGAGAATGGGCCACCTCCAATCAGGAAACAAGAGGGGGCTTAACACCTCTACGAGGGGTGTTTCTTATCTGACTATCTAAGCACAGGGAAAGGACGGGGGCGGAGTCAGTTTTTAGCTCCCTTACGGGTGTAATCAGCTGTCAAATTTGAGGCCATTTCCTTCCTTCTCTCTCGCCTCGAATTTAACATTGACACGAACGTTTCAATTATATTAAAGATGAACTATACATATTACGTCATCCATATATAATAAACAAATAAATAAAACATGCAGACGATGATCAATGTTAAAATGGAAATAAGGCAACAAATTAATTGCTTTTCATTGCCCACGGGGCGTGGTGTAGAGGTTAGCGTGCTAACCTCATATACCAAACGTCGCGGGTTCGGACCCCAGGCAGTCCGATGATTTTATTTAAGCCATCTGGATACCAGATGGCTTAAATAAAAATGCCTGGACCCTAATATATATAAATTCATAAATAACAGTTATCGTAAATGTCTTATATGGCCTGAGTTGCCGAAAAGACAGTGTGAATGTGTGTGTGAGTGTGAGTGTGAATGAGAAAAAAGTGTGAATGTTTTAAAAAAAAAAAAAAAAAAAAAAAAAAAAAATTGCTTTTCACACACCAGATTTTTTAAATTCTTTTATATATTTTTTATGCGCTCGAGTTGAGGCGGCCCTTTACCTACGGTTATGGGGGATCTATGCCCCTGGACGAATGCTACATTAAATTGCAGAGAATTCTACAAATAACTTTTGTATATTATTTTCCTAGAATTTTATGAAAATAACACTAATCAACTATTATTTTTTACAAAATCACAATTTTTGGACGTTTATAAAAACGATTGGGCGTAATTTTGTGATGACCTGTAGGCCTATCTTATTGAAGGTCCATATAAACCCTCTTTAAAAAAATCTGGTGTGACTGGCGCACAACACACAACTTTCTCTTACCTTCGATAATCGAAAGTTGTGTTCTGTGCTTGCAACACCAGATTTTTTGTGTCGACATATACTTTTTTCCGACATTACGGTACATTTGAATTCAAGAAATAAAATATATAAGTGTGGGAAAATATTTATAAAAAGATTTCAATGACAAAATAAGAATATATATTTTAAAGAGAATCTAAAAAATAATTGATTTTTGAATTAAAAAAAAAATCGTTGGAGCGAATTTTGAGAAAATCGAAAAAAATTGAAAAATTTCATCAGTAAAGTACTAGTACTCTTTGGCAGAGTTTGATCAAAAGCTTATTTTCACGCCCTAGGTGGGTGTCTAACTTAAATATAAAATTTCAACCTCCTAGCTCAATTCCTTCATGCTTAAAATTGAACACACCCAGCAGACCAATTTGCGGGACCCACTTTTTTGGACCTCAAAACATGTATATCCATCAAAATCTCGACATCGAATTTTTGACATGAAACCAATACTTTCTCTCTCTATATATTAACATATATATAGAGGTAAGAGAAAGTAAAAAGAGATTAATCATCAATTTAAATATGATATAACATTGTGACAAAATATAAACACTCATTGGTCGATTTCAAATGGAAAGAACGCAACTTATTTGGACCCTGTTATGCATTAGTATGTCAAGCGCCAAAAAAATTAAAAATTGAGTTAAGCACGGAATATTGTTTCAAATCCAATGAAAACAAAAAACTTTAATGTTAATTTTCTCAAAACTCGGTAGGTGGCGCTTGACACACTAATGCGTAACAGGGTCTATTTATGTCACCCATCCAAAAATAATACTGTTAGTTTTCTCTCCATTGGGCGTCTAAATTTCTATCTTTACTCAAATACCATTTTTAGTGAATTTTTTAAATTAATAATTATATCCGTTGTATTAAATTTTATTTTTATACACAATGAAAGGAACGTGTCTGTGGTAGGGGATGATTTTTTCTTTCTTTCTCTCTGTTATTCTGTTATCAATTCCAATTAACAGATTAGTATGCTACATGCCGCATCGAATTTAATAAAGTTGCCTTCCATTACATTTACAATATCCAATTAAATGCCTGGTCATGTTTTTGCAGATGACATCTACTCCTGGATGACTCCTACGACAAAACATCTATATTTACGCTTTTTTTTTGTATTTTGTAACGGGGTTCGATTAATGGTAACACTGTTTTATTTATAAAAATAGTTTTATTTAGAACGAACTTGAAAAAATAATTAATTTTAAATAAAAATGTAAAAGAAAGTATAATGCCGAACAAAAAATAACAAAATTTGAACAAAGAAAATGAGAATGGCAGTTAAGAATGTTTCTTCTTTGTTCGTATATATGTATCGACGAGACATCAACGAGGAGAGTGGAATTCATGTGTAATTTTCAGGGCGCGCGTCGGTCGACCGTGGAGACATCTGTTGGCTAGACGTCTTAGTTGAATAGGCGCGTGTTACAGTCTCCCCCTCTGGATTACCGGAACGTCCCGTCGGTGATCCAGATTTTGGAACCTTAGGTGGTCTTCCTCGTGCTCGCAGAGGGATGGCTGGCGCTGGCAGCGATGAAGTTCTGCAGACAAAGGGAGTAAGGGCGGAGGTATGGTAGGATCCGATAGGAACGCAGCTTTTCGGAAGGGATAGCTGATAGGTGGAGGGAGAAAGTCTTTTTATTATCTGATATGGACCATCTCTTCTGGGGCGAAACTTCGCTGTGTAGCCCTCCTTTTGGTTACTCGGTTTGTGCGTCTGCACGATGACTAGGTCGCCGATTTCGTATTCGGGTGCTTCTCTTCGTCGTTGATCTCCATATTTCTTTGAGTGGTCTTGCCGTTTCTCCGTCACTTCTCTCACTTCTTTCAGAGTGTCGGCGAGCTTCAGGAGGTATGGCTGAATTTGCGGCACGAAGGTGTCTGAAGTGATTATCTCTCTCAGGTCCTTCGTAACGTCATCTGGGGTCCGAAGTTCTCGACCAAAAGTCAAGTAAGCAGGTGATTTTCCAGTTGATTCGTTCTTCACCGAGTTCATGGCGAAACGAATCGAGGGAATCTTCTCGGACCAATTGGTGTGGTCATTTCCCACTAAAATACCCAATTGAGTCTTTAGGTCACGATTTTTTCGTTCGACCGGATTTCTTTCAGGGTGGTATACCGAAGTTAAAGCTTGTTTTATTCCAAGGCAGTGTGTCACTTTTTGCATGATGCTGCTGACAAATTGGGTCCCGTTGTCTGAAATCATTTTTCGTGGGACACCGTATCGTAGAAAAATCTCATCGATAAGCTTCCGGGCGCATGCGTCAGCCGATGCTTGTACAAGCGGGAAGAGCTCAACCCACTTGGTGGCTGTATCCTCTATAATGAGAATCCACCTTTCGCCAGTTTTGGTTTCGGGTAAGGGCCCAAACAGATCAATTGAGATGGTTTCGAATCTTTGACTCATGACTGGAGTCTGTAGCAAACCAGCAGGCTTGAGATTTGTAACTTTGTATTTTTGACAATCTGGACAACTTTTGGTGTAGTCGAGAATGTATTTTCGCATTCCTGTCCAGAAGTATCGACTGGCAATTCTTTGAAAAGTTCTCTCTCCTCCGTAGTGGCCAGCGATAGGAGAGTCATGATACTCTTTCAAAATGTGTAGTCTTTCCTGAGAAGGAACTACCAATTGTGGGTCTTCTTCTTCTTCATCAGGATTGTAACGATATAGGACACCGTTATTCATTATATATCCTCTATTTGTCCAGTTGACATATCCAACACTTTTCGGATCTTCAAAGTCCGAAATTATTTTTTGAAGTTCTGGATCTTCTAGTTGACCTTTTCGGATATCTTGAGCAGAACGTCGTGGCAGTTCAATTGTTAACGAACAAACTCCACACGTTGACTCGGAACTATCTTCACATGGTGGGCGTGAGAGTGTGTCGGCAATCACGTTAAATTTTCCAGGTGTATATTCTATTTTAATATTGTAAGGTTGCAAGCTTAGCGCCCAACGCGCGAGTCTTCCACTCGGTGATTTTAAACTCATTAGCCACTTTAAGGGTTGGTGGTCGGTTCCAATCCGGATTTCACTCCCTTCGATGTAGCCACGGAAATGCTGGACGACCCACACAACGGCGAGAGCTTCTCTTTCCGTCGTTGAGTAGTTCCGTTCGGCAGCTGTCAAAAGGCGACTAGCATATTCGACAGGTTGCTCTTCTTTATCGTTTCCTTGTAGAAGCACAGCTCCTAGAGCATAATTGCTCGCATCCGTACGAATGATAAAAGGTTGCGTTTCGTCCGCCTGTCTTAAGATAGGTGATGAAGTAAGAAGATTTTTCAAAAGATCAAACGATTTTTGTTGGGGCTCAGTCCAAGACCAAATTACGTTTTTCTTTGTGAGATCAGTTAATGGTCGTGCGACATCAGCGAATTTCGGCACAAAACGTCGGTACCAGGAACATGTTTGTAGAAAACTTTGAAGATGTTTAACATTCCTAGGAATAGGCATGTCTTTAATAGCAGAAATCTTTTCTGGATTTGGTTTAATCCCAGATGTTGTTATCAGATGAAGTTCCTTTTCAAGAGCTTCTCGTTTCGTTTGTGGTAGGCGATATGGAGGCATAGCAATCGGTTTATGAGTTCCAGTATCGATACAGTGTTGAACAATAGTTGGGGCTCCCCCTAGAGAAAACGTAATAGCGTTTTTCTGGAGTAAACTATTGAGTCGATCTTTATCTTGCGGGATTAATGTCAGAGCTTCATCATCACGAAGTTGTTGAATATTTATTGAAGACACTTGAACTTCAGGATCATTTTCGACTTGCAGTGTATAAAACTGAGGAGAGTCGGCGAAGTTCAATTTTCTTTCTTTTAGGTTGAGTATGATTCCTGAGTCTTCAAGAAAATCTGCTCCAAGAATTGTTCGATTGTTTGTTGCGTCAGGAAAGATCATAAATACAGTTTTAATATGACGATCAGCAATTGTGACGACTACTTCAGTTGTCATGATAGTTTCTCTTCGATTGTGTCCGTCGGCAAGAGTTATTGATACTTCCGATGTTTCAAACTTTTGCCCTTTTTCTTTCAGGATTTTAAACAGTTGGTGGCTAGCAATGCTTGCTTTAGCAGCTGTGTCAGCGTAACCGGTGCCGTTACTACCGAGTATTTGAATAGGTAGAATGGGTCTGTTACGAAGTTTTAAATTTGTGGATTTTTGATCAATTTCAGTTAGATAAAAAGAAGTTTCTTGATTTGTAGGTGTGCACGTTTTGCATTGTGACTTTATTACACCAGGAGCTCCGCATCCATAACAAGAGAGTGTTGTTTTCGGTGCATCTGCTTGACTAGATGAGACTGGCGTCGACGACGTAGTAGTGGTTGACTGAGAGGGTGCTTTTTGAAAGTGTGATGACGTTGTCTTTTTTATCTTCTTTTTACATTCATCTATTTCATGTCCAAATGCTTTACAAAATTCACATCGAGGTCGAAGTTTTTGTTTTGGTTTTTCACAATCTTGATTTTGAAATTTTTTATTAGTAAATTCGTTTTTCTTATTCGTAGATTCGGTTGTTTCCTTTAGCGTCTCTTCAACTGATCGAGCTTCTTGAATTAGTTGAGAGAAACTAATTAGTCTATCTCGTGGGATTCGCTTTCTGATTTTTCGATGTAATATTCCATATATCATATCTAGCTGGGTGGCTTCAGAAAGTGTATTTTCGGGAAGTTGGGCCAAGAGCGAGCGACATTTATGAACAAAGCTTGAGGTCGTTTCTGAATCAAGTTGCTCTTTGGCAAATAATTCTTTATATATTTTATATGGTGCCTTTTTAGGTCCAAATATCTCTCTTAAGCTTTCAAGAGCTTGTTTCCAAGTTTTGATAGATTCTTTAACGCCTTTCCACCAAATGGCGGCTTCACCTTCGAGGAGCATGGACAAGCCTTTTATAGCATTGTCATCGGAAATGTTTGTGCATTCTTTATAAGTTAATATAGCGTCTATAAAGGCGTCTAGGTTTTCATTTGGCTCGCCTTTATAACGAGAGGAGCACTTCGCAAAATTGCCTGAAGGTTGTTGTTTCAATGTATGAGTTGATGTGCTTGTAGCAGCAAGCTGATCGAATAGCATTGATTGCATACCTTGCAAAAGTGTTTGAAGTTGCTCTGTGGACATCATAACTGGATTCTCCATTTTTTCTTCTGTTTGTTTCTTATTTGTTTGGTTGTTTTTTGGAGGCATCACGTTGGGTAGCCAATATGTAACGGGGTTCGATTAATGGTAACACTGTTTTATTTATAAAAATAGTTTTATTTAGAACGAACTTGAAAAAATAATTAATTTTAAATAAAAATGTAAAAGAAAGTATAATGCCGAACAAAAAATAACAAAATTTGAACAAAGAAAATGAGAATGGCAGTTAAGAATGTTTCTTTTTTGTTCGTATATATGCATCGACGAGACATCAACGAGGAGAGTGGAATTCATGTGTAATTTTCAGGGCGCGCGTCGGTCGACCGTGGAGACATCTGTTGGCTAGACGTCTTAGTTGAATAGGCGCGTGTTACAATTTTCAATTAAAAAAAGAAACAAGTTAATCCTCAAAGGTGGTTTATTATAGAAGAAAGATATCGTAATTATTTCTTAAGGGGGTTCAGGAGCGACGTCTAAACGTACTTTAAAAAAGGGACATCGAGCTATAATTTGTTTAATGACTTATTAAAAAATTATCGTAATTAATTTGTTTGTTATCAAGCAAATACAAAAAAACAATCAATCCCAATAATCTTTAATTTTTTTTTAATTTAAAAATGAATTTATTGTTATTATTAATCACATATTAATTAAGAAATTTTTAAAATAAGCTTAGATGATTTATTTAAAAATCAAATGTCAAATTAGTACATCATTCTTGTAATAGATGGCAGGCTAGTCTAACAGACGATATAGTATTAGCCTATATCTGGCCTATATTTATATATTTTTATGCTTTTATAAAAGATACATAATATATAATAACATTTATAAAGTAGTTATTATTAAAAGATCAATGGAAATCAACCAAATCCATTAAATGATTAGCTACCATGCTGACATCTCTTGGCAAATTTTCGTAATAGGTGTTGTTTTTTGGCTTACTTTTGAAGACACACAACACCCTCTTCTCGGGAAAAACATGCGTAACTTCTACCTCCTGAACCCCCTTAAATATTAAAGTAACAATAACGACATGTAACCGACCCTTCTCTTCGATTTCGTCCTCGAACAAGCCAATACGTCATAATTGCGCGCTCAGATGCCAAGTTAACACCCTCTCCCCTCGCTAAGATATATTATATCTGTCTATTAATATAATTATTATCACTGGTATGTGTTCGGCTGGCTGTCCCTGGGCAATGTGGGATCAACTGATGGATGGCCAGCTGTAAATGGAGGAGGAAGCCAACCAACAGTTATTATTGCTCCTAGATACGTACCGACTGTTCTGGCAATTAGCTTCAAATTCCTCTAGGCTAATTAACATACATTGACTGCCTGCCATCCTTACTTTCGTTTTTTAATCAATCAGATTAAAAATGTATAAATATTTATTAAAAATGGAATAATGTTGGATAGAAAAATAAGCCAGCGTTTTTCTAAGTGCCACATAGATCAATTTGGTACGTTTGACGTTGGGCATCAATGCTATCGGATTGCTCCCTTCCGAGCCTCGGCAATATTTTATTTACATCGGATCAAGGGCGTACCCAGGATCAAATCTAGAGGGGGCAGAACATGGTCGTCCAGGGGGGGGGGGGCAGATCAGATCGTCCAGATTGTGACATAGCTTTTTTTTATATAGAGGGGAAAAGCTTCGAAATAAAGGCATAAAAACCCTCGAGTCCTCCCACATAGCACTGCAACAAAAGCGGACATTTAGACGTCGAAGGGACGATGCTGCAACTTTGGGACATCGCAGAACCCTGGGCGTCGAAATGTCGATTTTTGTTAAGTGAGTGGGTAACGAGTCCCCGTCGCCATCGCCCTACCTCATTTTGTTTCGTTTCATCACTTTATAAACATTTAATTTTTTTTTCTTGGTTCTAGGGGGGGGCAGCTGGCCCCCTGCCCCTCGCTGGGTACGCCCATGCATCGGATGCAGTCACAAAATAACATATTGGAGGCACTGAGGATGGCCGATGTCAAATCAGCAGAAATATTTTTCCAATCAATTGGAGGGCTGAGAAGCATAGTGGTGTAAGTCAAATTTTATTGAAAATAAATTATTTCAATTTTCCATATCATTAGCCATTTACCATTATATACAGTAAACTAAAGAATATTTCAAAAATTAACCAACTTTTGTAAAATAAATAAATTTTTGTAAGCAAGTGTTATTTTTATTTTACCAGGTGTTTTTTGTAACATAAAAAAATTATATATAACTATAGACCGGGAAAAATGGAAAAAAAGTGCTTAAAAAAGCATAAAAATCTTGAATAAAAAGTTGTTGAATAAGCATAAAAGTTGAAAAAAAGCGTCTCATAAGCAACTTCTACACATAGAAGTGGAGCGGGAGAGGTAAATTTGAAACTTTCCAAAGGCGAACAATTGCAAAATTTCCAAACAGTGAGCAAGAATACTTCTTAACGTCCTTTAAAAGAATGCAAAATTTCATTTAGAATTCGCAACGGGAAGTTGGTCAAACAGAGCTTGAGAGACGAACCCTCCGTAGAGAATATGCTGCAAATATTGTTTTTCTTATTGTCAAGACCCCTTTATTCATTCATGGCTGCATTCATTTTAAATCTAATTTCTTTTTTTCTCTCTATGTAAATTCATAAATCATTTTTCGTAATAAGAAGAGAGGGAATTTATTATTCCAAATGCATCCCATCTTCGGGTAACATCTATTTTTTTTCCAGTTGTTTTAATTAGAAATGTGTAGGTGAAGAGGGAGAGAATGTCTCTCTCTTCTTTGATTAGAGTGAAGTGAGTGTATGTGCATAAGCTTAAAATAAATCACGTAGCCAAACCAACTCGTATGAACCTTGTCTTGCTTGGACATTCATTTTACACTCTATTATAATGAATGACAACAAGACAAAGAGAAATATGTCTTTTTACTTTCTCTTACCTATGTATATATGTAATATATATATAGAGAGAAAGTATTGGATTCATGTCAAAAATTCGATGTCGAGATTTTGATGGATCTTCACGTTTTGAGGTCCTCTGAATCCAAAAAAGTGGTTTTCGCGACATGGTCTGTCTGTCTGTATGTCTGTGTGTCTGTGTGTGTGTGTGTGTTCAATTTTAAGCATGAAGGAATTGAGCTCGAGGTTGAAATTTTATATTTAAGTTAAACACCTCCCGGGACCGGAAAAATAAGCTTTTAATCAAAATCGGCCAAGAGTACTAGTACTTTACTGATGTACTTTTTCAGTTTTTTTCGATTTTCTCAAAATTCGCTCTAACGATTTTTTATTAAAATTCAAAAATCAATTAATTTTTAGATGCTCTTTCAAATGTATATTCTCGTTTTGCCCTCAAAATTGTTTGAAGCACACTTTACTCTTGTGCTTCATAGGAAAGATAGGAGAAATGGTTGCCATGGTAACAAAATATAAATATTTTCCCATACTTATAAATTTTACATCTGAATTCAAATATTCCCTACTGCCGGGAACTAAATGCGTGTCGACACGAAAAATCTGGTGTGACAAGCACAGAACACAACTTTCGATTACCGAAGGTAAGAGAAAGTTGTGTGCTGTGCGCCAGTCACACCAGATTTTTATTTATACATGCATAAATTATATAGACCAGTCACACTAGATTTTTTTGAGTCGACAAGTATTTAGTTTCCGACAGTACGGTACATTCTATTTTCAAGATGTACATTTTTTTTAACACTCACACTTTTTACTCATTCACACTCTCACTCACGCACACATTAACACAGTCTTTTCGGCAACTTAGGCCATTTAAGACTTTGACGATAACTGTTATATATGATAGTATCTATTGGGGGTCCAGGTATTTCTATTTAAGCCAAATGGCTTAAATAAAATCATCGGATTGCCTGGGGTCCGAACCCGCGACGTTCAGTATAGAAGGTAGGCATGCTACCAAATAGACAAAGCAAGTACACAAAAAATGTTTATATTTTGTTACCATGGCAACCATTTCTCCTATCATTTCTATGGAGTACAAAGAGTAAAGTGGTCTTCAGAAGATTTCAATGGCAAAATGAGAATATACATTTTAAAGAGAATCTAAATTGATTTTTGAATTAAAAAAAATATCGTTGGAGCAAATTTTGAGATAATCGAAAAAAAAAGCAAAAAATTACATCAGTAAAGTGCTAGTTCAACCTCCTAGCTCTTTGCGTTCTTGAGATATTTTTTTCACAGACACTCAGACAAGCCATATGGCGAAATCCACTTTTTTGGATTCAGGGGACCTCAAAACGTGTATATCCATCAAAATCTCGACATCGAATTTTTGACATGAATCCAATACTTACTTTCTCTCTATATATATTAACATATATATCGAAGTAAGAGAAAGTAAAAAAGAAAGTGGAATTAAATAAATTTTTAAAAAGGGAGTTTTTGAGATAAA
>JAKCPI010001023.1:0-18805 GCA_023213315.1 Euborellia annulipes
AGAGAAGCTTCACGTAAATTGTTTTGATTAATTAATAAAATAATATTAATTATTATTGAAGTACAAAAATAATAATTTCAAAATAAATGACAGAGAAGTTCCAGCTGAATTGTTTTGGTTAATGAATGAAATAATAATAATAATTTTTTAGAAATACAACAATTAAAGACTTCTTTTCTTTTTTTTAAAGCACTCACACTTTTTTCTCATTCACGCTCACATTCACACAGTCTTTTCGGCAACTTAGGCCATTTAAGACTTTAAACGATACAAGTATTTATAATATATATTTATTGGGGTCCAGGAGCATTCTTATTTAAGCCATTTGGTATCCAAATGTCTTAAATAAAAATCATCGGACTGCTTGGGGTCCCGAACCCGCGACTTTTGGTATATGAGGTTAGCACGCTAACCTCTACACCAAACCCCGAGGACTAATTAAAGACTTAGGATTAATGACAAGGAAGCCTCCGACGAATTCTTTTGGTTAATTATTAAAATAATAATAATTATTATTGAAATAAAAAAAAAAAAAACTCAAAATAAATGATAGAGAAACATTAGGTAAATTGTTTTTGTTAATGAATGAAATAATAATAATAATAATTTTTTGAAAATTATTATTATTATTTCATTCATTAACCAAAACAATTCAGCTGAAACTTCTCTGTCATTTATTTTGAGATTATTATTTTATAGTTCAATAATAATTATTATTATTTTATTAATTAACCAAAACAATTTACGTGAAGCTTCTCTGTCATTTATCTACTACTATACCACTTACTACTACTACTATCCCACTTTTCTATTCTTCTGTAGGGCTCTCCTGATTGGTCACTTTTATTAATTAATTACTAATTAACTCCTTAATCAAAAAATTCCAAACATGGATTTTTGGGCTCAGAATATTTTTCTCTTTCGATCCCAACAATGGGGGTGCACCTGGGACACCCGGTATAGGCCCTATTTCACAGTTGATGTTTTATGGATAGAGCAATTCGGGAGGCATTACAGGTTAATAAGGAATATAATAATATAATATCCTCGAGTTTTCTTATTTATCCCCCTAAAACAGTTGCCTTAATAGCATATTCTCTCTCCCTCTCGCTAGATTATTGTTCATAATCTTTGACTTATTCAAGGCGTTAGAGAAGTGTCATATAGAATATCCCTCGGCTTGCCTAATTCCCAGATATGATGGCTTCTTTTTAATAGAAATTTCTAAATTAAATTGTTTATTGAAGCGAAAATTAGAGAGGGGAGTCAGATATAAAGGTAATATTAGAAATACTCTGATGATAAATCTGATTTCATGCCTGTTGCCCCTCTAAGCTGGATTACTGTCTGATCTCTAAATTTTATTTTTTATTTCTTGTAGGCGAATAGAAAGCAGTCGTATTAAGAAAAAAATTTTCCTAGAATAAATAAAAAATTTTTCCTGAACATAATCCTTAGGGAATGAAGGAATTGAGCTAGGAGGTTGAAATTTTATATTTAAGTTGGACACCCATCTAGGGGGTGAAAATAAGCTTTAATAAAAATCGGCCAAAAATTACTAGTATTTTACTGATGTACCTTTTTTAGTTTTTTTCACTTTTCTCAAAATTCGCGTCCAATGATTTTGATTAAAATTCAAAAATCAATTATTTTTTAGATGATCTTTGAAATGCATATTCTCATTTTGCCATTGAAATCTTCTGAAGACCACTTTTACTCTTGTACTCCATAGAAAAGATAGGGAGAACAGAACACAACTTTCGATTACCGAAGGTATGAGAAAGTTGTGTGCTGTGCGACCAGTCACACCAAATTTTTTTAATATAAAATATTCTCCAATTAGAATCAATTATGAAAAATTCCTTAAATAGTTAAATTAGTACAGTATACACATATTAAATTATACTGACTTTATAAACTATGTATACCTTAAGTTAATATTAAGTAGTTATAAACAAATAAGTTACTGAATTTCTAGTATAAATTATTCATTTCATCTCGATATTACCCAAGCAGCATTTAAAGTTTAAATGACTACACTGTTACCTTGAAGTTAACTTTAAAGTAATTTTTACCAGAGAGCGCAACGTATTTATATCGGTATGATTACCGGATAATTCCCAAAGTGGGGAATAGGATTGTGGTCTTTTTTACCACACAAAAACTTTAGTTGGAACGGTAATAATCACGTTACAGATTCGTAATAGGTACATAATGGTTACGTGAAGGTTTGGTAATTTTTCCCAATTAATCGATAGTTGAACCTCGGCTTTCCATTCGTTTATATTCGGAAATTATTTTAAAGAAATGGCATCATGCAAGTTTATCAAGAAATATGTCTATTTTAATGATAAAAGAAGATGGCCGAAAAATGTTAAATTTTATTCACAGGCGAAAGAGGGCATGGATTGGAAGAAAATACAAACGCTCGAAATTTTTTTGATAAATATAATGATTATACTTCGTATAAAATTGTGCGCCCTAACAAATATGTAGTTTTACGAATATTTTTTTATAAATGTCAAAATAAATAAAACCAACATTTTCAAAAAAACGGCTAATAATCATGTTTAATTATTTTGGTAGGTACAAATTTACATAAGTTTGTAAGTAATGGTCTTTATTTATCCAAAATTATTGTTTATTTCATTAATTGGCAGGTTATTATTATTTAACCATTATTCAATACGACATCTTTATTTAAATATTACTTTAAAGTATTATTTTTCACTTTTAAGTCATTTTGACTATTTTTATAGTAAGAATTCCTTAAAAATAATACTGAAGAGACATTTTTACTCTACAGTGACAAATATTACCTTTTAGTTATTTTTATAAGTTATTTTAGGTGAGACTTACTTATAGGTTATATTAAAGGGTTTTTTTTTATGGGAAAATAACTTCAGAAATTACGTCGAAATTTTATCACTTTTACCGTAACAAAGTGGTGGCTGCTACTTGATTTTATTACTTCAAAGTAATTTTTATTTTAAAGTAATATTTGCCACGGTAGCGCTACTAACATTTTTACTCTTGAGTAAAAAAAACTTATAAGTAAATTCTTTGAGTAAATTTCACCAAATATTACCCTATGAATATTACCATTAGGTAGACAACTTTGAAGTTTAATTTGGTAGTAAAAATAACGTTATTTTTCCTGTGCTATTTACTTTAAAGGAAATTATTACTAAAAAGTTCCATAAATAAGTTTAATTAACTACATTTTTCCTCTCCAAAAGTAAAAAAAACTTTATGCTAGTAATTCCTACGGAAAATGCTGCTTGGGTAGTAATTGCTGCAAATGATGGCATCACCATATTTTTAGATTTTTTTAATCAATGAATTTAAGTACAACAAATAAATTATATATGGAATATGTTGATTTTATTATCTATACTGTAAAAAAATCTGGCGTTTCTGTTAGCACAGAACACAACTTTTGTTTACTGAAGGTAAGGTTGTCACAACAGATTTTTTTTTTTGTGTTGAGATATATTTAATTACCGCCGATATTTTTTTTTTTTAAACACCCTTTTTTCTAATTCACTTTCACACTCACATTCACATAGTGTTTTCGGTAACTTAGGCCATATAATACTTTAAACCAGAGGTGAGCAACCTTTTTAATCAACGGACCAATTTAAATTTTAAAATTTTTTGGCGGGCCGCACATGAAGTAAGACTTTTTTTTTTTTTTTTTTTTTTTTATAAAAAAAAACATTCACACTTTTTTCTCATTCACACTCACAATCACACACACATTCACACAGTCTTTTCGGCAACTCAGGCCATTTAAGACTTTGACGATAACCGTTATTGATAAATATACATATAGGGGTCCAGGCATTCTTATTTAAGCCATCTGGTATCCAAATGGCTTAAATAAAATCATCGGACTGCCTGGGTCCGAACCCGCGACGTTTGGTATAGGAGGTAGGCGTGCTACCTACTACGCCAAACCCGGGGGCGAAGTAAGACTTAATAATTTACAAAACTTTATTTATAATAAACATTAGAATAAATATAAAATTAAAAAAAAAAAAAAGTAAAGATTTCATATACAAATTTTAATGCAAAATTAAACCTAACAAGAAAAGAACAGAAAAACGAATTTACTTGAAATTTTTAATGAAAAATTTGGCACTGTTTTTTCGATACAAGCTGATCAATATCAGCCGGGATTGATAAGGTACGGTGCTACCTAATCGTACAACACTCAGTCTTGATCGGTGGTCATTTTTGATTAATTTCATGGTTGAAAATAATTGTTCGCAAACATACGTACTACCGAACAGAGACATCATTTGCTTTGCATTTTACGTCAAAAGCGGAAATTTCTCAGGGCTCACATAAGACTCATAAAAATTTTCGATGTTTACTGAGAAAAATATATTTTTTAAATCGGTATTATACTGCATGTGTCAATCACTTCCATTTGAAAGTATTCGGGAACTGTATCCACATTGATCCTTTCTATACTGGGTATACTGATGATGATAAAATTAAAATAAAAAAATATTTATTTTTAATTATAGTAATGCTTGGCGGGCCGCATAAACATGTTTAACGGGCCGCAGGTTGCTCATCCCTGCTTTAAACGATACTCGTATGTTTATCTATTGGGAATCCATGCAGCATTTCTATTTAAAAGATATAGTTTTAAACACGGGCAACCATTTCTCCTATCTTTTCTATGAAGTACAAGAGTAAAGTGGTCTTCAGAAGATTTCAATAGCAAATTGAGAATATACATTTTAAAGAGAATCTAAAAAATAATTGATTTTTGAATTTTAATCAAAATCGTTGAAGCGAATTTTGAGAAAATTAAAAAAAGTGCATCTGTAAACTACTAGATAACATCTTGATAGACAAAATTGATAGCAAAAATTATAAAATTACTATGAAACAATGATTTAGATATTTTTTAACAATAATAAAGTGTTTATTAAAAAAAAAAAATTATTAGAGTTCAAGAGTTGTCATGCCACTCTCCAATCAAAACTGTCTCTTGGTAGCTCTCACTTCTTTACCGAACAACGAATTAGTTTTTATTGATAAGAGAAGTGGCTGTTTTAATGATTATAGACAGGAAGAGAGGATGTCAGCCAAAAGGAGAGCCATGGGCGTAGCCAGACTTCTTGTTAGGGGGGGGGCAACCCCTCGTTAGGGCAAAAAGAGGGGGGTTTGCAATTAATATATACATAGAGTATTAATTATTTATTTAAATTAAAAAAAAATTTCCAATGGGAAATATATATATATATATATATATTTTTAATTTTTAGGACCAGCCAGGGGGGGGCAACGGCCCCCCCCCTGCCTCCCCTGGCTACGCCCATGAGGAGAGCCTCTATCAAATAAAAATTTCCATTCAGAAGACGTTTCGGCTTTAATTAAATAAATCCATAATTTAGAAAATGATCATTTGCAAATAAATAATATGTTTTCAAAGAGGTCAACTGCACGCTTTTGTGAGATTTCGGTTTTTATTAAGATGTATTCAGAGTTCGTTGGTTCCCCCAGTATATAATAAGCAGAGTTGGGCACCAACTAAATGTTGATTAAAAATTTAGTTAAAGTAAACAAATCATATCAAGAATCTAGTATGCTCAATTTAATTTGAGTAAAAATTTAGTTAAACTAAAAAAAACAAATCAGATTTCTGATATGATTAAATTAATTTGAGTAAAAATTTAATCAAATTAAATTAATTTTAATCAGATAACTAAACTTAACTAAATTTTGATTAATATATATTTCTTATGTATTTAATGATTTATTTTATAGTTTTTTGACTTAGTTCAGCAACTAGTGAGCTGATTTTAAAAAATTTGAACCTACGATGCTTATAAAATAAATAAAAAATTTTACTAGGAAGGATTACTTTCTTATAATATTAGTTATCTTAGAAACTAGTGAACTGAATTTACGACTTTTCATTGAAATATTATGCAGATCAACTTTACGAGTATTTTTAATTTTAAACTGTACTGGGGTGGGTTTATTTCTTATAATATTAGTTATCTCAGAAATTAGTGAACTGAATTTAAGACTTCATTGAAATATTATACAGATCAACTTTACGAGTATTTTTAATTTTAAACTGTACTGGGGTGGGTTTATTTCTTATAATATTAGTTATCTCAGAAACTAGTGAACTGAATTTAAGACTTTTCATTGAAATATTATACAGATCAACTTTACGAGTATTTTTAATTTTAAACTGTACTGGGGTGGGTTTATTTCTTATAATATTAGTTATCTTAGAAACTAGTGAACTGAATTTAAGACTTTTCATTGAAATATTATACAGATCAACTTTACGAGTATTTTTAATTTTAAACTGTACTGGGGTGGGTTTATTTCTTATAATATTAGTTATCTTAGAAACTAGTGAACTGAATTTAAGACTTTTCATTGAAATATTATACAGATCAACTTTACGAGTATTTTTAATTTTAAACTGTACTGGGGTGGGTTTATTTCTTATAATATTAGTTATCTTAGAAACTAGTGAACTGAATTTAAGAATTTTCATTGAAATATTATACAGATCAACTTTACGAGTTACACACAGGCTTAGTGTATGTGCACAACAACGTAAATGATTGTGTAATAATATTTTGGTGTCTATTTCTATATCATATATTTCACTTTCTAAATCATCTTCTTCTTCATCTATATCTTCTTCAAATATTGGTTCATTATTTTCTTCTATTAATATATTTGTATCTTTAACACCAAAAACTTTAAAAGCTTTGACAAAATTACTTGCATTGTCGGTGATTGTTGCAATAATTTTGTTCTCTACTCCATATTCTTCGTAAATGCTACTAAGCATTTCTGCTATTTTATCGTGTGTATGACTGTTTTTAAATCTTTTGCAGGCCAGTGCCACACTTTTTCTTGATAAACTATCTTGGTCAATCCAATGAATTGTCACCCCCAGGAAACTTCTTGATTTCCCTGACCAAACATCAGCTGTAGTGCAGGCCCATTTTATATGATATAAATCATTTTTTATTTTAAGTTTTCTTTCTTTTAAAAATACTTCCATTCGTCTTCCAAGGGTTCGCCTACTAGGCAATGAAATGCCTTGGTCAGACATTTGTAATGATTCTAAAAGTTTGTGAAAATAGGTGTTGTCCACGACTTGCAATGGGACCATAGAGTCAATAATAAAGTTTAGTAAAAAATTATCAAATGTTTTTTGCTTATCATCTTTAGATGCTTGATTTGTATAATTATGATCTGTTTTCTTTTTTTTTGATTGAAAATCAATGTAATTTTTAAATTCTTCTACAGTTTCTTTACTGTGTCGACGTTTTAAATGAGATATAAAATTTGAAGTTGAATTTTTATATCCTTTCACTTCAACAGTTTTAGGATAGCACATCATGCATTCAGCAACCACGCATGTCTCTTTCAAGTCTGTTTTATGTAGACTAAGTTTGAAAAATTTACCATCTATGGATTTTGAAAATGCTTTTGAAATGAAACCATCATTTTGGTGACTGGTAGAAGGGCTTTCATTTGATGACATGATTCCAATTGTTGGCCTAAAATTTAAAAAGAAATAAATTTCTTAAGAAATAAAATTTGTAAAAAAAAAAAAAAAAAAAAAAACCTAGAATGCCGATTATATACATATCCAGCTGGATTTAAGAATATGCTGCCTATAGGCAAAAGCCCATTTACCGCCCCTTCTATAGTTCATATTTGCTTAATAAATAATACATTTGTTTTACAATATAATATATGTATTCTTAAAATCGTAAGGGAGTTATCGTCTGAAATACATGATTTTTAACTTTTAAATAAATTGCCAATCTGCCCCACCTGAAAGAAAACTTAAAATAAAAAATGATTTATATCATATAAAATGGGCCTGCACTACAGCTGATGTTTGGTCAGGGAAATCAAGAAGTTTCCTGGGGGTGACAATTCATTGGATTGACCAAGATAGTTTATCAAGAAAAAGTGTGGCACTGGCCTGCAAAAGATTTAAAAACAGTCATACACACGATAAAATAGCAGAAATGCTTAGTAGCATTTACGAAGAATATGGAGTAGAGAACAAAATTATTGCAACAATCACCGACAATGCAAGTAATTTTGTCAAAGCTTTTAAAGTTTTTGGTGTTAAAGATACAAATATATTAATAGAAGAAAATAATGAACCAATATTTGAAGAAGATATAGATGAAGAAGAAGATGATTTAGAAAGTGAAATATATGATATAGAAATAGACACCAAAATATTATTACACAATCATTTACGTTGTTGTGCACATACACTAAGCCTGTGTGTAACTCGTGATGCCACTCGAAGTATCGACGAGGATGAAGACCTAAAATTAGTACATAATAATGTATTAAAAAAATGCAACAAATTATGGAATGCTAGTGGACGACCCAAATCTTCAGAAATAATAATTGATATTTTGGGTCATCCACTTAGCAAACCAGGAATAACAAGATGGAATTCTTTATATGATTCGCTGAAACAAATATTATTAAGTAAAGAAAAGTGCCAACAAATATTTTGGGACCTAAAATTGAAAAATGCTTTAAATGAGAATGATTTTATATACATAGAAGAACATCTTAAATGTACAGAGCCCATATCAGTGGCAATAGATATATTACAAGGGGAAACAAATACATATTATGGTATAGTGCTGCCATGCTTGATTGCTTTAAGAAGAAAATTGGAAATATTAACAACGAGAAATTGGAACTATTGTAAAAATTTATCTGAAATTTTACTTCAATCCGTGGAAAGAAGATTTAAAAATTATTTATTTTTTACAACACCTGAAAGTGAAAGAGCAGCAATAGCTGCTTTTTCATACCCACGGTTTAAAAAAAAATGGCTTACATGTGTGGATGAAAAAATTCAACAACATTTACTTAAATTATTTGAATATACAGTATCAAAAAGAGCGGAAAAGAAAATTTATTCAGTAAATCAACCAAAAATAGAAAAAAAAACATAGAAAGTGATTTTTTTGACTTTGGTATGTCTAATGAACCAAAAAAAAAAATCTAATAAAATAGAGATTGAAATAATTAATTACATGAATGACGAGGAAGAAAATTTAGATATGTTAAATAAATATGAATATATTAAAGAAATTTTTATAAAATACAATACAACTTTGCCTTCTTCAGCTCCCGTAGAAAGATTATTTTCTTATGCAACTATGATCAATTTACCAAAAAGTAACAAATTATCTGATGAAAATTTTGAAAAAAGAGTCTTACTGAAGGCAAATATGAAATATGTATAAAATTAATTAATTCAGCTTTTTTATTACCATTTTATATAAAGTAAATTCCTTGAAATAATTAATAATTAATTTAATGTAATTCTAAAGTTTTTTCTTTAATTTATTTTATTTTTTCTTGTAAATATTGAAATTACTTTATAAATTTGTAATTATATTTTATATAATCGATAAGAAAAATAATTATTGTTAAAAAATAAAAATTAATTTTGCATTCAGTAAAAATTTGTTATTTGTAGTCTACTATGTTTATATAGGTATTAAATTAGAATTCATTCTCTGTTCTTTCTAAAATAAAATATAGTATACTAGTAAATATACTGTAGACCAAATATTATTAAATTAAATAAATTAAGATAGATAATAAATCAAAACATTACTACTATACACATTGTTCGACACAATTTATTGTGAGTTTGTCCCCTCGCTATATGACATTGACTTGAGACATCGGCGTTCATGTTTTCGAAACGAATATTTATTAAAAAATATGCAATGACGAAATTGAAGGAGACATTTATTTGCTAATCCCGCGTTTTACTAAATAAGAAGTCATTTTAAAGTCGAAACGTAAACATATAGCGAGATGAATTATAAAAAATAAATAGGATGAAAATTGTGCAAAAGGCCTTCAATTTCATCTTATATGAATATTATCAACCACACTGCCAGAAATGATAGACATTGTATAACATACTCGTAAAGTTGATCTGTATAATATTTCAATGAAAAGTCTTAAATTCAGTTCACTAGTTTCTAAGATAACTAATATTATAAGAAATAAACCCACCCCAGTACAGTTTAAAATTAAAAATACTCGTAAAGTTGATCTGTATAATATTTCAATGAAAAGTCTTAAATTCAGTTCACTAGTTTCTAAGATAACTAATATTTAAGAAATAAACCCACCCCAGTACAGTTTAAAATTAAAAATACTCGTAAAGTTGATCTGTATAATATTTCAATGAAGTCTTAAATTCAGTTCACTAGTTTCTAAGATAACTAATATTATAAGAAAGTAATCCTTCCTAGTAAAATTTTTTATTTATTTTATAAGCATCGTAGGTCCAAATTTTTTAAAATCAGCTCACTAGTTGCTGAACTAAGTCAAAAAACTATAAAATAAATCATTAAATACATAAGAAATATATATTAATCAAAATTTAGTTAAGTTTAGTTATCTGATTAAAATTAATTTAATTTGATTAAATTTTTACTCAAATTAATTTAATCATATCAGAAATCTGATTTGTTTTTTTTAGTTTAACTAAATTTTTACTCAAATTAAATTGAGCATACTAGATTCTTGATATGATTTGTTTACTTTAACTAAATTTTTAATCAACATTTAGTTGGTGCCCAACTCTGATAATAAGTGTATTTGATAATAAAAGTTTATATACATTTGAGACTTAGCCGTGTTGACTGATGAGCATATGACATCGGATATGCAAATATTGTATTTTTATATAATTTTTTCGTGGCTTGCGTGAATTTTTTTTTTATTTCTTTCGATGGAAATGCATGAACATGTTGATTGTTAATGGGCATGCATTTCTATTTATTTATTTTTTCTTTTTTTCTTTTTTTTCTTTTGTTTTGTTTTGTTATATTTGTTATTGTATTAAAATTTGTATTGTGTTTGTTGGACCGAGCCACCGAGGACTGGTACCTCTAAGCGGGTCGTAATAAATTTATTTATTTATTTATTTATTTATGTTTATATATAACAACTCTATCTGTGTACACCTTGAGATTACCAATAATCTCTTAAGAACTGATGATGGATTTATTTAATTAAAGCCGAAACGTCTTCTGAGTGGAGATTTTTATTCGATAGAGGCTCTCCTTTTGGCTGACATCCTCTCTTCCTGTATATGATTCGAATTATTTTTTGATTTATTTGAGTGTTATTTATTTATTTTTATTTATTTAAAACATAGGTAGATTTTTAAGTGATAGTGATAGTGTAAGAAAAAAAACAGAGATTAATTTCGATTTGAAATTAACTAAATGTAAAAGTTTATTTTTATTTTTTTTCTACCTCTATTATACTAAAATGAACAATCTAAGGGCCTGAGGTGTTATCACGGAAACACGCCCTTTTTTTTAAAATACTATTTCAACTCCAACTGACCGACCATGTACAGTATGTTCATCCGTCTAATAGACCTATTCTGATTAGATTTTTTATTTTTATTTTACGGGCGCATTGTATGTAGAACGAGAAAGAAAGAGACAGAGATAGAGAACAATAAATAAAAGTTTGAATGTTTTAAAAAAACAACAACAACGTAATGTATAAATTATACTATGTTTTGTGTACGTATGAGTATAATAACAATTTGAATTATATTATTAACAAAAGTAAAATATAAAAATGAAAAAGTTTAGATCTATTTATGAATCTACCGTATACTTTGCTTGATGAAGATATAGATTCAAGGCAAAGTATTATTACTTTCTCTTACCTATATATATATAGAGAAAGTATTGGATTCATGTCAAAAATTCGATATCGAGATTTTGATGGAAATACACGTTTTGAAGTCCAAAAAAATTGCGACATGATCTATCTGTGTGTGTGTCAGCAAAATATCTCAACAACGATAAGAGCTAGGAGGTTGAAGTTTTAAATTTAAATTAGGTACTCTCTTGGCACGTGATAGTAAGCTTTTGAACAACATCGGCCAAAAAGTACTAGTACTTTACTGATGCATTTTTTCAGTTTTTTTTTCGATTTTCTTAAAATTCGCTCTAATGATTTTGATTAAAATTCAAAAATCAATTATTTTTTTAGATGCTCTTTAAAATGTATATTCTCATTTTGTCATTGAAATCTTTTGAAGCACACTTTACTCTTGCACTTCATAGAGAAGAAAGGAGAAATGGTTGCCATGGTAACAAAATATAAATATTTTTCTATGTTTATAAATTTTCTATCTTGAGTTGTAATATATCGGCTGAAACTAAATATCTCAGCCAAAAACATCGGAGATGTAAAAAGGGGCGCCTCGCATTATTTTTGCCTAGCGTCGAGGTGAAATCAAAAAAATGCGCCTCGCTTTTCTGATTTATATAAAAGCGAGGAAATATTTTCACTTAAATAAAACCCCTACAGAATTTTATTTGTTTCATATATCCTCGCTTTTATATAAATCAGAAAAGCGAGGCGCATTTTTTTGATTTCACCTCGACGCTAGGCAAAAATAATGCGAGGCGCCCCTTTTTGCATCTCCGATGTTTTTGGCTGAGATTTCACTTCTTTTTGTGAAATATTACATGAAAATATTATTTATTAATTTTTGTTTATTAAATATTAAGTTATCCCATGAATAGATCTTTTAATCTGCATTCCAAACAGTAAAAATTAAATACATCGTTTGGTATCCATTCGAAACGATAAACATAGGATTTCACCAAATTTTATAAAATTTTAGGATTTTTATTTTTGTTATGTTGGTAGATTGTAAATACTTCGTTTGGTATTCATTCGAAACGATAAACATAGGATTTCACCAAATTTTATAAAATTTTACTTTTTTTATTTTTGTTATGTTGGTAGAATGTAAATACATCGTTTGGTATCCATTCGAAACGATAAACATAGGATTTTACCAAATTTTATAAAATTTTAGGTTTTTTATTTTTGTTATGTTGGTAGAATGTAAATACATCGTTTGGTATCCATTCGAAACGATAAACATAGGATTTCACCAAATTTTATAAAATTTTAGGTTTTTTATTTTTGTTATGTTGGTAGATTGTAAATACTTCGTTTGGTATTCATTCGAAACGATAAACATAGGATTTCACCAAATTTTATAAAATTTTAGGTTTTTTATTTTTGTTATGTTGGTAGAATGTAAATACTTCGTTTGGTATTCATTCGAAACGATAAACATAGGATTTCACCAAATTTTATAAAATTTTAGGTTTTTTTATTTTTGTTATGTTGGTAGAATGTAAATACATCGTTTGGTATTCATTCGAAACGATAAACATAGGATTTCACCAAATTTTATAAAATTTTAGGTTTTTTATTTTTGTTATGTTGGTAGATTGTAAATACTTCGTTTGGTATTCATCGAAACGATAAACATAGGATTTCACCAAATTTTATAAAATTTTAGCTTTTTTATTTTTGTTATGTTGGTAGCACTCCTTCTTATCACGTTAATCTATTTCTATCTGAATGGATCTATCCTAAAAAATTTTTGTTCCATTAGGGATGAAAATTACTAATAATAATATATATGTTCCTAGATGACGTCATCAGGGAGCAAAATAGTCAAAATTGTCTTTTCGCCATGTTAAAGATAGGACAAATTTGAAATTTTGAATACCTCTCAAAAAGTCACTTTTGATCCAAAATGAAATTTTATATCAAAGGTATCGGGTTTTTGATAGTATCTATTTGTATTTTAAATTTCATCCTAATCGGTCCAGCAGGGAAACCTGTAGCTTTGTCTAAAAATTTGAAAATTGAAGAAAAGAATGAAAAAAAAAAAAAAAAAAAAAAAGAAAAAAAAGAAAAAAAAAAAGGAAAAATAAGAGACTAACTTTTGACCTTCCGAAATCGGCAAACTCTCAACTTTGAGCCTCTGCCATTCTTTTTGGGACTGGAATTTTTTTTTGAATTCGTGCTCAAAATAATCCTTATTTATTCTAGTTTAATATAAAAAAAAATTTGGCTCCGATATCTTAAAACCTTTTTGAGATATTCGCCCAGAAAGAGAAAAGTTTCTCAAAAAAATTTTTTCACGTCCCTATCTTTTATTAAGGATTTAAAATCATTCTTGATAATATAGTCTAGGGACGACTCGTCCATCTAAATGCAATGGGCCATTGACATCTATTGGAATGTCAACTAAATGGTAGTATTAAGAGTTTCTTTGCTTTCTTTTGCTTTTCACATGCTCGGCGACGAGTCGCTCCCGCGACTCTTGATATGTCGACACAAAAAATCTGGTGTGACAAGCACAGAACAAAACTTTCCATTCACACTAGATTTAAAAGAAAAATCAAATAACTGTGAAATAAAAGAAATGGAAATTTTTCAGTCGACGAGTTTGTAGCTAGTTCAGGCCAGATTTATTAATTTCTATTCCAATATGTTTGATTACAGGATGATTTATATTATTAATTTTGCCAATAAATATGGGCTAAAAAAAAATGACAAAAACAATAACAAAAATCTGGTGTGACTGGCACACAACTTTCTCTTATCCTTCGTTAAGAGAAAGTTGTGCCCCGTGCAACTTAAATAAAAAATTTCAAACTCCTAGCTCAATTCCTTTATGCTCAAAATTGAACACAGACAGACATACAGACGGACCATGTTGCGAAAACCACTTTTTCTTTGGATTCAGGAAATCTCAAAACGTGTATATCCATCAAAATCTCGACATCGAATTTTTAACATTGATCCAATACTTTCTCTCTCTATATATATTAACATATATAGAAGTAAGAGAAAGTAAAAAATCGAGTTGCCACCAGTGCATTCTAAAGACAATAAGAGAGAAAAAAAAAAAAATTATTTTTTAAAATCGAGAGAATATTGAAAAGAGAATAATAGCGCTATAAAATAAATAAATACTAGTCGTTTAATACGATTATTTATTTGCCTCTCCCATCCAAGAGAGAGGGTTATTTGTTTAAAAAACTAGATTCTTCTCTCTGGTTCTAATGAATCAATTTATTTAGACGATAGATTTGCGATGGAGATAATAAAATAGTTTCTTAGAAAAAGGGTTTAATAGTTATTTCCAGAAATAGCAGGCGACAATGCCTGGAGGGGGGGGGGGGGGGGGTGCAGCGCCACTTCCCCTCCGCGCGCCGTTTCTTAGGCCCAATTAATCAACGATATAAAAAAATTTAAAACTCTGCATCTTAAATTGCCTACAACTCGCAAACCACGGCTCCAAATTTTATGGGATTTTTTTTAATAAGCTCAGAATTTTATAGGCAAAATGCAGTTGAGAATAAAAATTTTAAAAATTTTTACTTTCTCTTACCTCTATATATATGTAATATATATAGGCCTATAGAGAGAAAGTATTGGATTCATGTCAAAAATTTGATATCGAGATTTTGATGGAAATACACGTTTTGAGGTCCTCTGAATCCAAAAAAGTGGTCTTCGCGACATGGTCTGTCTGTCTTTGTTTTTACTTTCTCTTACCTATGTATATATGTAATATATATATAGAGAGAAAGTATTGGATTCATGTCAAAAATTCGATGTCGAGATTTTGATGGATCTTCACGTTTTGAGGTCCCCTGAATCCAAAAAAGTGGTTTTCGCGACATGGTCTGTCTGTGTGTGGTGTGGTGTGTGTGTGTGTCTGTGTTCACTTTTAAGCATGAAGGAATTGAGCTACGAGGTTGAAATTTTATATTTAAGTTAAACACCCCCGGGACCGGAAAAATAAGCTTTTAATCAAAATCGGCCAAAGAGTACTAGTACTTTACTGATGTACTTTTTCAGTTTTTTCGATTTTCTCAAAATTCGCTCTAACGATTTTGATTAAAATTCAAAAATCAATTATTTATTAGATGCTCTTTCAAATGTATATTCTCGTTTTGCCCTCAAAATTGTTTGAAGACCACTTTTACTCTTGCACTCCATAGAAAAGATAGGAGAAATGGTTGCCATGGTAACAAAATATAAATATTTTCCCATACTTATAAATTTTACATCTGAATTCAAAAAATCTGGTGTGACTGTCGCACAGCACACAACTTTCTCTTACCTTCGGTAATCGAAAGTTGTGTACTGTGCTTGTCACACCAGATTTTTTTTTGTGTCGACATGTATTTAGGTTCCCGACAGTACGGAACATTTGAATTCAGATGTAAAATTTATAAGTATGGGAAAATATTTATATTTTGTTACCATGGCAACCATTTCTCCTATCCTTCCCTATGAAATACAAGAGTAAAGTGTGCTTCAAACAATTTTGTGGGCAAAACGAGAATATACATTTGAAAGAGCATCTAAAAAATAATTGATTTTTGAATTTTAATCAAAATCGTTAGAGCGAATTTTGAGAAAATCGAAAAAAACTGAAAAAGTACATCAGTAAAGTACTAGTACTCTTTGGCCGATTTTGATTAAAAGCTTATTTTTCCGGTCCCGGGGATGTTTAACTTAAATATAAAATTTCAGCCTCATAGCTCAATTCCTTCATGCTTAAAATTGAACACACACCCACACACCCACACCACACACTCACACACCCACCCACCCACCCACCCACAGACAGACCATGTCGCGAAAACCACTTTTTTGGATTCAGGGGACCTCAAAACGTGAAGATCCATCAAAATCTCGACATCGAACTTTTTGACATGAATCCAATACTTTCTCTCTATATATATATTACATATATACATAGGTAAGAGAAAGTAAAAAACTTTATAATGTAATGGAATTATAATTTTTTAGCCCCTGAAGATGAATCGTTGATTCGAAACTGTAAAAAAAATGCATTCAGTTGGCCTGTTTGAAAAATAAAAATAAAAATGAAATAATTATATTTATATATAAATTGTTTTATTCATTACACCGAACGTCTGTGCAACGAAAAGAAGCTGTGGCAATTTCTATTTAGAAATAACTTCTTTGAGAATCGTCTACCTTATTTAAATATAAAATTTCAACCTCATAGTATATTATAAAGTACAGAACACGACTTTCCAGCCCGTTGACGGCATCCAGTTGTGGTTATATTTGTCAAGTTGCATATTAATGCATTTGAGGAGTGAATATAAAATATTTTTCTAATATATTTTCTTTCTTTTGTTTCAGGTGAGTTTCCATTTGTTTCTTTTTTTGACGTTTTTTTAAGTAAGTAAAGTGTTTATTATTATTATTTTTTTTTTTGAAAAATGTTCATTTCAATCATGTGGAGTTTGTAAATAATTCTAGAAATGAAAGAATCAAATATTGCATTATAAAGATTTCTCTAAAGCAGCAACCTAGTGATAGCAACGTCACACCAGATTATATTTTGTTTTTGTCATTCTTCTCTCTCTTAAAATATAATTAAATAAAATATGCAATGAATATATAAATAATTAATGAAATTAATAAAGGCTTGTATTTTATATTAATATTATTTGTGTCTATTTGGTTGCATTAAATGAATTGGAATTTATTAAAATTAAAAAATAAAAAATCCAAAATATTTTAATCAATATGCAAACGCAACAACAACAACAATTAATACATATTCATGTTTAAATCAGGTCAACTGAATGTTAGTAATTGTTTTAAATGAATGAATAAACATGATATATTAAGTGTAATCAAGTCCTATTATTATAATCTAAAGCCACAGGAGTTAAATTATTTTAATATTAATTCAATATTCTATGCAATGATACTGTCTGTATACGTATACCACCCACATGGTAAAATGAGTTCCAGGTTGGTTTTTAATAAAATGGTTTCCATAGGGAATATGTTTCAAGTTCAAGTAGTTTTTGTCTTTCAATACTTTATAGAAAAATGGAAATTACGAAATTCAAGGTGACCGCAAAAAAAAAAGTAAATTTTTTTTTTGCAAAATTACTACCTTGTATTTTCCTTTTTTCTATAAAGTACAAAAGAATATATTCCATATATCCAGAACATTCTTTGTTTTTTTTAATAATAAAAAATAGAGGTCCCGAGGAGCCATTTACTATTTTAAAGTTTTCCGCTAGAGAGCAGCACAAATCAAAACGCTTGGATCTATTCTAGATATATGACCGCGTAACCGTAAATGATATGCTCATTTGAAATAGCGTTATCAATTTTTTGTAATTGAAGGGCTTAGGTGGTAGATAGATATGAAGCCACAAAACATTATTTTCGAGAATTAAAGTTTGACTCAAATCAGCCATTTCTAATTTAGAATAACTTTATAAAAATTAACACTTGTATGTCTTATAAAGCATTTAGTAGAGAATGGAACATTAATTCACCCTAGTTTAAGTTTTAAAAAGCATTTATAATGAATAATGACTTTCCTCACCAGAAAAAATGGTAATTTTTTGGCTTAAAAAAAAATATTGATTCTGGAGTTTTTTAATCATGATTTTTTTTATATACTCAACTAGAGTTTTTCTTTCTGCACAAATTGACATTAAATCTAGTCTGATCTGATTAGCCGTTCGGAATTTACAGTGGTTTAAACTTTGAAATAACAATTTCCCGCCGAGTGCTCTCATGCGGTAAAATGACTTCATATTGAAAAAAATAAAAAAAGGTCCCGGGGTATTGAACCAATCTTTCTAAAAATATATTTCGATTTATGTAGCTTGTATGGTCAAGTAGATATGCATTGCAAAAAAAGGGCAATTTTTCGATAATTTTTTGCATAAAAAATGATGTTTTTCATAAAATTGATTTTGGAGTTTATTCCTCGGGGTTTTTTCATTTATTCTATTAGGGTTTCTCTGGTTCTGCACAAATTGACATCAAATTTAATTTGATCTGGATTTGCCGTTCGGAATTTACAAGG
>JAKCPI010001024.1:0-27152 GCA_023213315.1 Euborellia annulipes
TTATATGTTTTT
Source organism: Euborellia annulipes (assembly GCA_023213315.1). Classification (NCBI taxonomy): domain Eukaryota; kingdom Metazoa; phylum Arthropoda; class Insecta; order Dermaptera; family Anisolabididae; genus Euborellia; species Euborellia annulipes. The sequence continues at coordinate 13 of JAKCPI010001024.1, forward strand.
CATGGACCAACACATTATAGATATAATTCCTTAAAAGCTGAAAACTACATCAGTAAAGTGCTCAGTACCTTTTGGTCGATTTTGATCAAAAGCTTATTTTCACGCCCTAGGTGACTGTTTAACTTAAATATAAAATTTCAACCTCCTAGCTCAATTTTTTCATGCTTTTAAATTGAACACTCAAAGACAGACAGACAGACCATGTCGCGAAAACTATTTTTTTGGATTCAGGGGAGCCTCAAAACGTGAATATCCATTAAAATCTCGACATCGAATTTTTGACATGAATCCAATACTTTCTTTCTATATATATTAACATATATAGAGGTAAGAGAAAGTAAAAATCGTGAGAGAGAAATGGGAACAACTATATAAACTAGAATATTTAAATATTAACTAGTTTATATTATGATTTTATATAACAAAGTTTTAAACATATGCACAGTGTTTGTTCATATTAGTACGAATATATATAATATATATGAATTAACTTTTAAATTCAATTAACATAATATATACATATAAATGAATACAACAACAACAACAACGGCTTGTTGTTAAATTAAAACTCAATACAAAATTTCTTGTATTATTAATTAGGAAGCTGTTTTTTTTTGCATGTTGTTGTGTCCATTCTAATTTCAATAAAACAGCGATGTAAACACTTTATTTAACGATGCATATGCATTTATGATCTATTTACGTCATCATTTATTAAAAATAAACTCTTTTTGCGATATCGAAAGGGACTATATATTCAATTCAATTGACCCGTTACGTTCCCCTTCATTTAGTATCGGAAGAGTGAAATGTTAAAAACTAGCGTTGCTAAACTTTAATAAAAAGTTACAAGTGGAACCACTTTATCAGGGGGCTGCGCCCCTGGACCCCCTTTGTTTCGCCTTCGGCGAGCAAATGCATCAAATTCTTGCTCACTGTTTGGAAATTTTAAATTTCTCTCTCCGACTTGTTTTTAAATTTCCCTCTTTGACTCAACTTCATTTTATTCGCTCACTTGATCCCCCGCCAGTTTTTTCTTCATTTTTTTTTAACCTTTTTCAACCATTTAGCGGTTATTTCTTTATTACATAAATTATATTATATTTATTGTATTTATATTATATATATTATATTATATTATATTATATTATATTTATATTTATTGTATTATAATTAATTATAATATACTTTGTACCAATGGCAACCGGGGGACGTTCCACACGCTGATTGCTCGGAGTTTTTCTTCATTATAAAAAGAAAATTATTATTACTACTATTCCAATCCAGTGAAGATTTTTTACATTCATAGAATATATCTATAAATGCAAAGAATACATAGATATTTCTCTATACAGTTCCTATGCGAGAAATCGTAACTTTAGGAATTAATAACTCAAAAAGTTATAAGAATTTTTTGAATCCTGGACTCTCTATAACATCCTTTATAAGACTGCAAAATTTCAACTGGAAATTGGTCAAACAGAGCGTGACAGACGGACACTCCGCAATTATTATAGGCCTATATAAATAGTGATGATAATATCTGAGTCTGTGCGTCTGTCACGTGTCCGTTTGACCAATTTCCCTCCCCAATTGGAATTTTGAAACAAGAAATTTTGCAGTCTTATAGAGATGGTTATAGATATTCCCGGAAAAATACTCGGGTCACCAAATTCTCAAAAGGTGAGGAGCAAAAATGAATTTGCCCATTGGAAACAAGGGCGGATCCAGAGGTGTTTCTCGGGGCAGGGAGGGGGGGGTAATCTGGTGTGACTGGTCGCACAGCACACTATTTTTTTTCTTAATTTCGCTAATTTAAAGGCGCATTCTGTACTTGTTTGCCAGAATATAAATAGAAATCAAATTTTTTAAGTATTAATATTTAAAATTTTACATTAATAATAAATTTTTTTTTGCGGAAAAAAAAGTTTTTTTTAATCTGCGGGGGGGGGGGGGTAATTACCCTTTTTACCCCCCTCCTTTGTATCCGCCCTTGATTGGAAAGCATTGATTTTTGTCTTGCCTTTTGAAAAATTAAAGCCAGATGAAAAAATCTGGTGTTACTGGCGCATCAGCAGACAACTTTCTCTTACCTTTGGTAATCGAAAGTTGTGTACGGTGCTTATCACACCAGATTTTTAAGATAAGAAAGTTTTATTTTTTAACAAAGCCATATATGTATTTTTATTATTAATTTCCTGAAAAATTGCGGCACTTGATTAAGAAACGCCGAGGGTCTGCCGCAGGCGGGCCCTAACCAGCTGGAAGCGAATCCAGGGGGGGGCGAATAATAGATATATTTTAAGTTTCAATATCATTTGAATATGGAAAAAGAGAAAGAGAAAAAAATAACAATTTTTTAATTATATGTTAATTTAATAGAAAGAGTGAAGGAGGGGTAAGAGGGGAGGAAATAAGCCCTCAAGTTTCAATTAAATAGAGAGCCAGAGAGAGAGAGAGAGAGAGAGATATTGGTTAAAATTCAATATGTTTGGGAAATTCAATAACCAATGAGCTACGTACAGGTACGTTTAACTGGGAGGTGCAAATAACTGGAATTGAATTTGAAACCTGACATTTTATAGATTAAATGCAATTTATTTTTAGTTTTATGCCTCATAAAGCTTGCGTTACTCCGTTGCTAAACAAATTCATTTTCAATATTGATATCAATATCACCTACGTGCGCGTAATGCACAAGTGGGAAATTAAAACAAAAAAAAGTCTGGTATAATTATACAACATTCTCTGGGACCATAAAAACATGTATCAAATTGAGAATTAAAGTGCAGACAAAAATTCTAATTAACAAATGGCTTTTCGGCTTCTAAGGCCATTTAGACACCATCTGTATTTATTTCAACCAATCTTAGAGGGGAAGCGAACCCGAGACACCGAGCCCGAAAAGATAATGAAACTGGATTTAACTATACTTTTTTACTTTCTCTTACCTCTATATATGTTTTTTTTTTATAAAAAACACTCACACTTTTTTCTCATTCACACGGTCTTTTCGGCAACTTAGGCCATTTAAGACTTTTACGATATCCGTTATAGAGATTAATATACATATAAGGGGTCCAGGCATTCGTATTTAAGCCATTTGGTATCCAAATGGCTTAAACAAAATCATCGGACTACCTGGGGTCCGAACCCGAGACGTTTGGTATACGAGGTGAGCACGCTAACCTCTACACCAAACCTCTAGGGCCTCTATATATGTTAATATATATGCATATGGGTGATTCTTTTACAAACCGAACACTTTCTGACCGACATGTTTTTGATTTAGCTGAAATTTTTTTTACGGGTTTCTATAACGAAAAAAAGATAGCCATCCGCGAGGATTTTCTTTTTCTTTAATATTTTGGAAAATATCGAGGGTCGAAAATGTGAACATTTGATGATTTTCTGCTTAGACGCTCACTTTTAAAAATTCATAACTCTGGTTCTATTTGAGTTAGAAAAAAACTTTTTTACCAATTTAAAGCTAAAGGGGGAACTTTTAAGAAAAAATTTCCACCAAAATTTATTAAAGATTTTGACATTGTTATCAACAATTGAAATCTTGATATATCTTTTTTTAATACTAACCATCGCAGTCTACTTCATATTGGTAAGTATTTACCAGATAACTGGTTTTTTTAATCGATGGAGACTCCCAAATTATTTGAAAAAAAATCCCTTAGACTCATAGGTAAATGACGGCTCAATGTCGAAAATAGAATCGTCCAATATTGAACTATTTTTTAAACTATATTGCTAGATTTAATTGTTTTATGGTCAAGTAGCTATCCGTTGCAGTACAGGGCTATTTTTGATTTTTTACTAAAAATAGAGGTTTTTCGAGAAAAAAAACTAATTTGAGATTAATCTCTGGATTTTTTATTTATTCTATTAGAGGTTTTTCTTCTGCACCATAATGACATCCCCACTTAGTCTGATCTGATTACGTTCGGGATAGGGGTTTAAACTTCAAATTAGAATTTTGCAGCCCGGTAAAATAAAATGATAGGAAAAAAATAAATGGTGAAATTTTTAGCTGAAAACTCATTCTTTCTAACCGTATTTCCCATTATACCTTTTAAGACAGAGGAGTTATTCAAGCCGAAAAACTTTTTTCTTGCAAAGATTTTTTTCTTCCCCTAGGGCATGCACGAAAAAGTATATCGGCTTGAATAACTCCTCTGTCTTAAAAGGTATAATTGTGGGGAATATACGGTTAGAAAGAATGAGTTTTCAGCTAAAGATTTCACTATTTATTTTTTTCCTATCATTTTATTTTACCGTGCTGCGGTAAATTCTAATTTGAAAGTTTAAAACCCCTGTAGATTCCGAACGGCTAATCAGATCAGACTAAATGGGATGTCATTTGGTGCAGAAAGAAAACCTCTAATAGAATAAATAAAAAATCCTGGGTAATTAACTCCAAAATTAGTTTTTATCTCGAAAAACCTCATTTTTTAGGCAAAAAAATATCGAAAAATAGCCCTATTTATGTAACGCCTAGCTACTTGACCATAAAAGCTACATTAAATCTAAATATAGTTTTAAAAAGAGTAGTTCAATACCCCCGGACTTTTTTTTCTTATTTTTGATATGACGTCATTTTACCGCATGAGAGTACTTAGCGGGATTTTTTTCAATAGTACTAATTGATTCTCCATCGATTAAAAAACCGTTATCGGCATAAAATTTGACGTAGAATGCGATGGTTATAATAAAAAAGTGATACATTTGGGGCCCCATTGTTAAAATCGATTTCAAGATTTCAATTGTTGATAACAATGTGAAATCTTTAATAAATTTTGGTGGAACAATTTTTTTCTTAAAGTTCACTCTTTTTAGCTTTAAATTGGTAAAAAAAGTTTTTTTCTAGCTCAAATAGAACCAGAGTTATGAATTTTTAAAAGTGAGCGTCTAAGCCGAAAATCATCAAATTTTCACATTTTCGACCCTCGATATTTTCCAAAATATTAAAGAAAAAAGAAAATCCTCGCGGATGGCTATCTTTTTTTTCGTTATAGAACCCGTAAAAAAAATATCAGCCAAATCAAAAACATGTCGGTCAGAAAGTGTTCGGTTTGTAAAAGAATCACCCATATATATAGAGAGAAAGTATTGGATTAATGTCGAAAATTCGATTTCGAGATTTTGATGGTCTGTCTGTCTATTTGTGAACAAAATAAAATGTATATTCTCATTTTGCCCTTGAAATCTTTTGAAGCACACTTTACTCTTGTACTCGATAGAAAAAAGAAAGATAGGGGAAATGGTTGCCATGGTAACAAAATATAAATATTTTCCCATACTTATAAATTTTACTTCTGCCCTCGGGGCTTGGTGTAGAGGTTAGCGTGCTAACCTCATATACCAAACGTCGCGGGTTCGGACCCCAGGCAGTCCGATGATTTTATTTAAGCCAATTGGATACCAAATGGCTTAAATAAGAATGCCCTGGACCCCATATATGTATATTAAATCAATAACGGTTATCGTAAATGTCTTATATGGCCTGAGTTGCCGAAAAGACAGTGTGAATGTGAGAGTGAATGATAAAAAAAGTGTGAATGTTTTATAAAAAAAAAATTTACATCTTGAAATTCGAATGTACCGTACTGTTGGAAATTAATTATATGTTGACACAAAAAATTTAACGTGACAAACTCAGAACATAACTTTTGATTACCGAAGTTGTGTGCTGTTCGACAGTCACTAGAAATAATACTCAAGAGATTTTTATTATTTCCAAAAACCCTAATCATTTTGGTAAAAAAAAATAATTAGTTATATTTTTAAAACTAAGATGGAGCAGGCGAGGTCTTTTCTTCCTTCCTTGATATAATCAACCTCTCTATTGATGGAAAAGCAACTGTTGCTATGACGACCAAACATCTCTCGATCTGAAACTTCTTACCCCTTAACGTATGTGTGTGTTTTTGTTGATTGTGAAACACAGCGCCAACTTTCTCTTGAAAGATAACAGAGCACTGTTGTGACGAAACAACTTTATCGCTATTTCATGTTCTCAAGATAGGATAGAATTTCATATGAGATATTATTTATTTATTCTTCTCCCTTCTTTCTTTTTGTTTTTTTCTTATTCTTTTCCAAAAAACAAAAAAAATATATATTATTTTTCAATAGGTTTTTTAAATTTAATAGGTGGCGCGAATGGCCTATGTAGCCGATGCGCTCTATAATCTTAAACATAATAAATAATAATAATAATAAATTTAATAAACTTTCCTATACTGAAGGAAGAAAAGTTTAAATTATGTTTTTAAGAATATTTTTTTTTTAATTTCTCCTCTTGGCTGCGAAACGCCATTTAGGGTTTGTATTGTATGTGTTTATTTGAATTGTATCGATAACAAACGATCCACACACTGGGGCCACTCACTGCAGCGATCAGGGTAACTTGCTTTCTTCTATTGGCAGGGGAAAAAAAGGAATTTTGTTATTTTTTTGTAAACCAGGGGTAGTAAAGCTGGGGAGCTTGGCAACGGATTAGAGCAACAACCTCCAAGATCGTAGCACTAAAAAATATATCTATACAGCATAACCCTAAAATGGCCCCCGGGCTTGGCATAGCAGGTAGCGTGCCTACCTCCTATACCAAACGTCGCGGGTTCGAACCCGATGATTTTATTTCAGCCATTTGGATACCAGATGGCTTAAATAGAAATTCCTGGACCCCTAATAGATATTATCATAAACAACGGGTATCGTAAAATCCTATAAGGCCTAAGTTGCCGAAAAAGACTGTGTGAATGAAAAAAAGATTGAATGTTAAAAAAAAAAAACCTAAAATGGCTTCAGCAGTCGAAAGGGACAAATTTAAAATTTTTTTTTTAAATTAAAGATATATGTCTGTTGAAATGCAGGAAAGGAGTTAATGAAATTAAAAAAGACTGATTTTGCCTTCGGGCTTGGTGTAGTTGGTAGCGTGTCTATCTACCGAACGTAGAAGGTTCGGACCCTAGGCAGTCCGATGATTTTATTTTAGCCATTTGGATACCATATTGGGAGTTCAGGCATTCTTATTTAAGCCATTTGGTATTAAAATAAAATCATCGGACTGCCTGGGGTCCGAACCCGCGACTTTGGTATACGAGGTTAGCACGCTAACCTCTACACCAAGCCCCGAGGGCCTCAAAACTTTCTAAACATTCAATTGTGGCTATAAACTGACAGAGTTATGTCAAAAACACGATTATCGATCTGAATAGATATGGAATCTTTTAATATTTGTCACACATCCATCCATATAGGCCTAAAATACTGACTTTCTCAGAGAGAGTTCTTTACGGTTGGCTAAAGTCAAAGTCTATTGTACCATATTGTGTCGTATTATGGTAAGGAAGCATCAACTTCGACTTTGGGCATTGCCTAGGGAGAGAGGAGGGGCGGGGATTTCGTGAGCTGCATCTTAAAGTCTGTCTGTCTGCGTGAGGTGAATGCTTGCCAATAATGGACCACCTCCCCTCTCTACCCCCTTCGCTTCGCTTCTCCATTCACCCCTTTTGACCTCAAAGCCATCTACCCTCTCTAATAATTATATTGAAAATAAATTTTTATTTATCAATTTCTTTTTGTTATCTAATAAAAAACAATGTGGTGTGATTGGTCGCACAGCTTTCTCTTACCTTCGGTAATTGAAAGTTGTATATTTTATTTGATCCTCTCAAATTTTTTCGCTTTTCTATCAGCCTGTCGCGTTACAGGCCATGACGTCCAAGGCCGGGACCCTACAATCCATGACGTCACAAGCCGTGACGACAAAAAAGGATAGTTGAAATTTAATATATATGACTAATTATAAAAAATAATTGTGAGATTTAATTATTCAATTTTTAAATTGATAAAATATAATTTTTAAAATAATTTAAAATGATTCAACGCCCACGGGGCGTGGTGTAGAGGTTAGCGTGCTAACCTCATATACCAAACGTCGCGGGTTCGGACCCCAGGCAGTCCGATGATTTTATTTAAGCCATCTGGATACCAGATGGCTTAAATAAAAATGCCTGGACCCTAATATATATAAATTCATAAATAACGGTTATCGTAAATGTCTTATATGGCCTGAGCTGCCGAAAAGACAGTGTGAATGTGAGTGTGAGTGTGAATGAGAAAAAAGTGTGAATGTTTTTTTAAAAAAAAAAAAAAAATGATTCAACGCGCCTACCTCCTATACCAAACGTCGCGGGTTCGGACCCAGGCAGTCCGATGATTTTATTTAAGCCATTTGGATACCAGATGGCTTAAATAGAAATGCCTCAACCCACAATATATATATATTATACTTACAACGGTTATCGTCAAAGTCTTAAATGGCCTAAGTTGCCGAAAAGACTGTGTGAATGTGTGTGTGAGTGTGAGTGTGAATGAGAAAAAAGTGTGAATGTTTTTATAACTAAAAAAAAAAAAAAAAAATGATTCAAATACTAAATAAATATTGTTCTCAGTTTTTAACCTGCGTCTATTGATTTCCCATTTTCCAATTATTAAGTTAAGATTAAAAACGCGATTTTAATACCCTTAATTGAATACCCTTTCTGAAAATTTTCAGTTAAACGCCTACGATCTGAAAAAAGTTTCACTTACAGCGGTGTTTCATAAAAGCACACAATGATTTTTTTTTATTCATTTAACAACAGAATTTCTTCCAATTACAGAGAGGAAAAAAAAATAGCATATCAAATGCTGTCTTTGCTGGCATATTTTAAAAAAATTGGAGACTTTTCTAGTATTCTTGTCCTAGGGACCCGAACCTCAGGGTAACCGCTGAGGCCTTGAAGCCTATTTTGGCTAACAGTTCGCTACAATCCTAGCGATTACCCAAAAGATTGTCTAAATTTTTCAGGATTTCATCCCTCCTCTCGAGAAGACTTTTGAAATCAATTATTCTACAAAGCTCAGAGTGGCTTACTGCTGTGCCAGGAAGGAATTTTTTGTATAAAATAGGTATCTCAAGTATTTTTTCTGAACTCCCTCTATCATTTGTTGTATGATTGCCACACAGGCGTATCTTACTTGTTAGAATTCAAAATGTTCGAGATATTTATATTAATTTTAAGTATTTAACATTGATACTGGCCTGATGGTGAGGTAAGAAGAAGAAAAAAAATAAAAAAAAGTTATCCATTTTAAAAGTTAGTTTTCAAGAGAGAAATAAATATCTTTAAATTAGAGCTGGGCAGTGGCGTAGCGAGGGAGGAGCAAGGGGGGTCATCATGCCCCGGGCGCTACTCACAAAGGGGCGCCAAATGGTCCGTAAAACAAAAAATTGCTGGATAATTTTTATTATAATTGATTTCTGGAAAATATATTTTAAGTTTAGTTCCAGTGTAATATAATAATTTTGTAATATTTTACCGATATAATATTATATTAAGGTTTTCGAATGGGGGGGGGCGCTAAAAAGGTATTGTGCCCCGGGCGCGAGTTAAGCTCACTACGCCACTGGAGCTGGGCTGGCTCAAAACACGATTCCCGGAATACTAAATTAAAAATGTTATTTTTTATGAAAAATAATTTAAAAATCTGGTGTGACTGGTCGTACAGGTCCACATATATTTATTTTTCGGTAGTACCTATGAATTCAAAATGTAAAATTTACAAACATAAAATTGCTGTTTGGCCAGTGTCGCACACTATGCCGTTATTTATTTTATCAATGGGCATATAGATCCTTAAAAATAAATGCTATCCTTGTACAATGAAATTTATTTAAAATTCTTCCTCGTTCAATGAAATAATCTCTCTTTGAGTCTATCTTGTATTTGCTTTTTAATATTCTTTTTAAATAGGAAATGTCAAATAAATAGTTGTATTTTTTGAATTAGTGAAATATAAATTCCTATCAGTGGCGTAGCGAGAGGGGGCAAGGGGGGTCATCATGCCCCGGGCGCTACTCACAAAAGGGCGCCAAACAAATTTGCAAAACAAAAAATAATTTTAATGTCCGGGAAAAAAATTAAAAAAATTTTCCGCGTGACGGAAAAATTTGGTTCCGCAAAAAAATAAAATTTTTCCGCAGGAAGGGGGAAAAATTCCGCAAAACTCAGGTACCACTTAGGTAAAATGATTTTAACAGCAGGGCAAAAAAATTTTCCGCAGGCAAGAAAATTTTTGAGTTCTATATACGCCCTTGTATAGTGTTATGGTTTTCGAATGCGGGGGGTGTGTTGTGCCCCGGGCGCGAGTTAAGCTCACTACGCCACTGATTAAGAATCTACTTTTGTTATTTTTATATCAATTATTTTAGAGTTATACTCAAAAAACGATACAAAATTTGAGAAGGCTTAATATCATTAAACATAAAAGGTAGAAGATATTTAAGATATCGTATAAATTTTGTATTTAATGCAGATAACGAATCAATAAACACCAATTTTATATCTTTTTTAGTTTTTAGCAAATTTACGAAAATTCAAGCAAACATAGATGTGACTCTCTCTGATTAAATAGAGCAAACTAGTAATTGACATAAATGTGTAAGATTCAGGATTTAGTGCTGATTTTAATGCACTATTCACTATTTATATATATTGAATAGTTTTTTTATTATTTTGAAAAGAAAAAATTCATCTGTCAAAATTAATTAAAATCGATTTTTTATTATTTTTAGGACATTCCTTGGCCGAAAATGGATTGTTTTAGTTAGAATATTTTATATTTTAATTTATTCAATCGACATCAAGCCCTAAATGTGTTTATTTAATTAAAAAACAATAAATTAGAAAATATTGGCGGGAGTTGACGTTAGAAGTCGTGAGTGTCATCAATAAACCCTCATTTTATGTGGGCGTAGCTATATAGAAAAATTCCTCTGGCTTTATAATTGATTCAAGAGACCAGTTTTGCATTTTGCCTCAAATCCTTGAATGAATAAGAGAGATTTAGCGATTTTTTGAAAAGCGATCTCGCGCGAGACGAAAGGCTTAGACAAGAGTTACGCAAGTCTCCCTGCCTTGTCGCCGGGCGCCGATCGAATTGGAAAAAAAATTTGATGCTCTTCCATTCGTTGAAATAATTGTCGAATTGATTGATTTCATCTGTTTATACTCAAATTTTATAAAATTTAATTCTAAAAATGACTATAAAATCTTATAATGTTGCTAAATTAAGGGATCTTAAAATTTTTACTTTCCCTTACCTCTATATACATGTACTTTTTCAGTTTTTTTCGATTTTATCAAAATTCGCTCAAACTATTTTGATTAAAATTCAAAAATCATTTATTTTTTAGATGCTCTTTAAAATGTATATTTTCATTTTGCCCTCAGAATTGTTTGAAGCACACTTTACTCTTGTACTTCATTGGAAAGTTAGGAGAAATGGTTGCTATGGTAACAAAATATAAATATTTTTCCATACTTATAAATTTTACATCTTGAAAATCGAATGTGCCGTACCGTCGGAAACTAAATACACGTCGACAAAACAAAAATCTGCTGGGCTTGTCACACCAAATTTTGTATACATGTTGTGGGTTGTTTATAAACAACGAGCTAGTAAAATAAAATTAACAAGTCTCATAAATTGAAAGCTGAATTTTACGTAAAAGAGGACATAAAATTTCATCCAATTCTGATATGATATGAAATTTTTTTTTTTTTAGAGCGAGACCTTTGAGAAAAATTGACTCTGCGTGGACCCTGAACACATTCGTTGACCGGGTCTAAACCTTTAGAGCGCTAATTTAACGAAACCATAGTTCTAGAAGGCTAGACATTTTATATACACGTGGGCAAAAATACAGTGAATATAGATCAATGATCCTTTTTCCTCTCATCTGATTGGCTAATCGGATGGTGAGATATAATGAAAAAATAAATGTTTAAATATTAAATTTTAGCTTCATCAAAGTAATCTCTAGGAAATTGTAAACTCATTACAAAAAATCCGATGTAAATTGAATAAGCGGTTTGCGAGTTAGAGACATTTGAAGATTCAATATTTTATTTCTTTTCTATGTTAATTTATTAGACGTCTTAATTCGAGCAACGGAGGGGAGGGCGGAGCCTGTCTGCTGCCTCCCCCCTCCCCTCCTCCCTGATTATTGCTCTTGACCAAGGCGCGCGCGCCCTCCCCTCTTTTCTGAGAAAATAAAATAATAAAAAATTAAAATTATGTCTTCGGACAGATTAAAAAGAATTTTAAAGACTCGTAAAAAAAAAAAAAAAAAATTGGTACGATGGTCACACAAATTTCTCTTAACTTTTGCTGTGCTTTTCACACCAGATTTTTTTTATTTTTTTTAAACACTCACATTCACACTCACACACACATTTACACATTCTTTTCGGCAAATTAGGCCATTTAAGCCTTTGACGATAATCGTTAATTATTATTATATCTATTGGGAGTCGGGCATTTCTATTTAAACCATTTGGTGGTATCCAAGTGGCGTTAAATAAAATCATCGGACTGCCTGACGCCCGAACCCGCGACGTTCGGTATAGAAGGGAGGCACGCTACCAACTAGACCAAGCCCGTAGGCGTTTGTGTTGAGATCTATGGTCGAGATATATTTCAAGATGTAAACTTTATAAACAAAGGAAAATATTTATATTTTGTACCAAGGCAACCATTTCTCCTATCTTTCCTATATATAGTTATACATAGTTATACAGTATAGTTGTACAGTATATTGAAATATACAATGAATGAAAAGGATAAGGAAAAAGACACAATACACTTATTTAAGTCATTTGGTTCCCCTATCTTTCCTATGAAGTACAAGAGTAAAGTGTGCTTCAAACAATTCTGAGAGCAAAATGAGAATATACATTTTAAAGAGCATGTAAAAAATAATTGATTTATGAATTTGGAATCTAAAGTGTTTTAAACTTTCAAATTATAATTTACCGCAGCGCGGTAAAATAGAATGATAGGAAAAAAATAAATGGTGAAATCTTTATTTAACAAGACATGTGAGTGTTTTTTATTGATGAGGCCAAACATCCCATGGCCCCCGGGAATCGAACCCAGGATCTCCGCCTTTCCGGGGCATAGGCGTGCTTCCATTGCACCAGGCCACCGGACCCTCGACCTGCACCAATAAAACTCACGCACGCCTATGCCCCGGAAAGGCGGAGATCCTGGGTTCGATTCCCGGGAGCCATGGGATGTTTGGCCTCATCAATAAAAAACACTCACATGTCTTGTTAAATATATCTATGACTCAGTTAAAGTCCGAATCGAGGTATTTTGAATACTATTATCTTATTCAAATAATAGATCTCGAAAAATATTTAGCTAGTGAAATCTTTAGCTGAAGAACCATTCTTTCCGTATATTCATCATAATTATACCTCTTAAAACAGTGGATTAAAAAAAAAAAATAAAAAAAAAAGACAGTGGAGATATTCAAGTCACAAGGATCATTGATCTCTGAATGTTTGCCTACGTGTATATAAAATTTCTAGCCTTCTAGCTCCAATGGTTTCGTTAAATTAGCGCTCTAAAGGTTTACACCCGCTCAACGAATGTGCTCAGGGTCCATGCAGAGCCAATTTTTCTCAAGGGACTCGCTCTAAAAAAAAAAAAAAAAGATTTCATTTCATATCAAAATTGGATGAAATTTTATGTCCTCTTGTGACAATATTCTAGTCCTTGTTGTTTTTATCAATTCAGCTTTCAATTTTTGAGGCTTGTTAATTTTATTTTACTAGCTCGTTGTTTATACACAACCCACAACATGTATAAAAAAAATTTCTAAGATCCCTTAATTTAGCAACATTATAAGATTTTATAGCCATTTTTAGAATTAAATTTTATAAAATTTGAGTATAAACAGATGAAATCAATCAATTTGACAATTATTTCAACTAATGGAAGAGCATCAAATTTTTTTTCCAATTCGATCGGCGCCCAGAGACCAGCCAGGGAGACTTGCGTAACTCTTGTCTAAGCCTTTCGTCTCGCGCGAGATCGCTTTTCAAAAAATCGCTAAATCTCTCTTATTTATTCACGGATTTGAGGCAAAATGCAAAACTGGTCTCTTGAATCAATTATAAAGCCAGTAGGAATTTTTCTATTTAGCTACGCCCACATAAAATGAGGGTTTATTGATGACACTCACGACTTCTAACGTCAACTCCCGCCAATATTTTCTAATTTATTGTTTTTTAATTAAATAAACACATTTAGGGCTTGATGTCGATTGAATAAATTAAAATATAAAATATTCTAACTAAAACAATCCATTTTCGGCCAAGGAATGTCCTAAAAATAATAAAAAATCGATTTTAATTAATTTTGACAGATGAATTTTTTTCTTTTCAAAATAATAAAAAAACTATTCAATATATAGAAATAGTGAATAGTGCATTAAAATCAGCACTAAATCCTGAATCTTACACATTTATGTCAATTACTAGTTTGCTCTATTTAATAAGAGAGAGTCACATCTATGTTTGCTTGAATTTTCGTAAATTTGCTAAAAAAACTAAAAAAAGATATAAAATTGGTGTTTATTGATTCGTTATCTGCATTAAATACAAAATTTATACGATATCTTAAATATCTTCTACCTTTTATGTTTAATGACATTAAGCCTTCTCAAATTTTGTATCGTTTTTTGAGTATAACTCTAAAAAATAATTGAGATATAAAAATAACAAAAGTAGATTCTTAATCCTCATTAAATCCCCCATATTTTCCCCGTGTCATATGTTTAAGAAGTGGTTAAATTAAAAATCTTATATTTTTAGATTTTGTATCAATTAATCGAAAACTATTAGAGATATTAAAATTTCGTATGCAAATTCTTATTCTACGTGAAATTTTATCCAGAAACGATGTATCACATGTCTTGTGTTGTGTTTAATAGGTAGATAGTAGCTAGTGGCGCTGCGAGAGGGGGAGGGGGGGCAAGGGGGTCATCATGCCCCGGGTGCTACTCACAAATGGGCGCCAAATGGTCCGCAAAACAAAAAATTGTTGGATAATTTTTTATTTTAATTATAATTGATTTCTGGAAAATATATTTTAAATTTAGTACCAGTGTAATATAATAATTATGTATATTTTACATATATTTTATGGTTTTCGAATGGGGGGGGGGGCGCTAAAAAGGTATTGTCCCCCGGGCGCGAGTTAAGCTCACTACGCCACTGATTCCTATGCAAATATAATCTTTCTTTTTTAGGAGGGGAGATGAGATTCCCTCCCCATTGGATCCTCGTCATTTGAAAATCTCCAACTCGAAATTGAAACGTACAGGAGATCTCTGTCTGTGCAAAAGTGTGAGTAGCCATCATGAGTGGAGAGAATCGTTCTTTCCTACCCCCCACCGTCACTACTTCTTCTCCTCTTCCTCTTCTTTTTTAGGCTTTTGGCGCTTCAGAAAGAATAATTTCAATTAAATACAATGCGACCAGTCACACCAGATTTTTATAGCTAATTATGCGCTGGTCCATTCCTCTTTTATGCAGAGTAATTAAATTCCTCCCTTATCTATCTATCTCTTTGTGCGGGTTTCATCTCCTCACACTGTCATGTTCACAAATATAAGCCTATACAGTACATACAAAAAGCTGCTGACATGCACACTTTATTTTATTTTTTTTTAATTTGTTAACATGACTTTTTTTTTCTCTCTTCTTTTGTTTATTCTATCATAATTTTTATTTTAGTTAAATAAAGAAAGAAAAGTGTCTAGGTATTCAATAAAAATACAAGATGTATTTTTTATTTATTAATATAAATCAATTCATAATTTTCCAAATAATAATAGTCAAAAAAAAAAAAAAATCTTTATTTAATAAAAAAACTTTACTCCTTCTAAGGAGTCTTTAAAATGCATATAGGAGACGTAGCAGCCAAGGAAATTAAATAAAAAACTTTTATTTAATTATTAATAGACGACGTTTCGGACGCCAATCACGGCCTTCATCAGGAAAAATTTTTATTTTCTAACAATAACATTCATACTATAATAATTAAAATTTTTCTATATTATTACCCAATTATATAAACTAATCCTATTTTAGTGATATAAATAAACTTAAAGACAAATTATTACTTTCTTTTTACCCTATATCTGAAATATATATCCTATAGAGAGAAAGTATTTTTTAATCAAATTATATATTTCTAAATGTAACCATGACAACCATTTCTTCTATCTTCTCTATCAAGAACAAGAGTAAAGTGGTCTTCAGAAGATTTCAATGGCAAAGTGAGAATATACATTTTAACGAGCATCTAAAAAATAATTGATTTTTGAATTTTAACTAAAATTGTTAGAACGAATTTTGAGAGAATCGAAAAAACTAAAAAAAGTGTATTAGTAAAGTACTAGTACCTTTTGATCGATTTTGTTTAAAACCGTATTTTTTAACCCCTTTGGGGTGCGTGCCTAATTTGAATATAAAATTTCAATCTCATAACTCTTTTTGAGATATTTTGTTCACATTCAGGGGACCTCAAAACGTGTATATCCATCAAAATCTCGACATCGAATTTTTGACATGAATCCAATACTTACTCTATATTAACATATATATAGAGGTAAGAGAAAGTAAAAAAGGAAGGGAGGAAGCATAAGGCTTCAAAAAAAACACACTAGTTTGGTCTATTTTGCATACAATGTTGACATCAAAAATGACAAATTTCACACCGCTAACTCATCGGGAAGTGTCCTAAACAAAGTCTAAAAGTTGGAGACCTTGAAAAGAGTAAAATAAATAAAAGCATTTGAAAATATAAAATTTCCTTTCTTGGTTTCTACACTGATGCACTCTAATATATAGCATTTGCAGAGAGAAGAAAAAAATTAATTTTTAAACTATAAGAGATTTCGTTTGTTAATTCTGAATGAGATGTGAGAGAAAGTATTAGTTTTATGTCAAAAATTCCCTGAATAGGTCTCGAAACTGTGTGTATGTGAACAAAATATCTCGGGAACGAAAAGAGTTAGGAGAATGAAATTTTATATTTAAGTTAGCTACCCTCCTGTGACGTGACTCGAAGGTTTTTTGAACGAAATCGGCCAAATAGTACTAGAACTTTAATGAATGTATCTACTTTTTCAGCTTTTTTTAAAATTTTTCTCAAAATTCGCTCCAACAATTTTGATTAAAATTCATAGATTCACTTATTTTTAGATGCTCTTTAAAATGTATATTCTCATTTTGCCATTGAAATATTTTTGAAGCACACTTTGCTCTTGAACTTCATAGGAGGGAGCCATGGTAACAAAATATAGGCTAAGTATTTTCCTACTTTTTTATAAATTTTACATACTGAATTCTAATCGAGGAAACTAAATATATTTCTGGTTTTAAAATCTGGTGTGACAAGCACAGAACACAACTTTCGATTATCGAAGGTAGAGAAAGTTGTCAACAATTCAATTATCGTTTAAGGAAATAACCAATAGAAAGTCTATTATAAAAATTGATTTTGATTCTCTTTTTCCCTTGTAGATATCATTCAATTATATTTATTATATTAAAAAAAAAAAAAAAAAAAAAAAAAAAAAAAAAAAAAAAAAAAAAATGATAAATGATGAACATCTTTTATAGCGTACATGAACATAATAATAACCTTTTATCTCTTATTTCTCTCTCTCTTTTTTTTTATTGTTGTAATTTCAATTCATCTTTCCTGTTCCCAGGCAATGATGATGATGATGATGAAATAAATGACTTCAATAAAATGAAATATAGCAAGTAAAGTAATAAAAAATAAAATAAAACTGTCATTCCTTCATTCTTTATGAGACAAATTGGAATTCTAATAATAATAATAATAATAATAACCCTCCCCTTTCATTCTCCTTAACTACGCCCAATCTAATGTTGGGTAGCCACTAACTCAACTACGCCCATAGGCGTAGCCAGAAATTTTCGATGGGGGGGTTCAGGATGATTTCTCCCCCTTCCCCCCCCCCTAGTAATAGGGCAGTATAAGGTGTCTAATGAGATATATGACTAGCCAATCCGCCCTCCTGGACCCTCTTCGGATTGGCTCGGGCCCGCCCTTTCTTAATTAAGTGCCCCAATTTTTTATTCATCTCGTTTCATGCAATAAAAAATGCAACCCTCACATCTTGAAGAATTTTATATACTGTTTATCCCTATAATAGCGGAGTTTCTGCCTGTTTTGTTTCTCTTGATCCGAGTTCTATCTCAGATCTCTTTAATTAAAAAAATAAAAAATTTAATTATATAATAATTTTTATTATTTTTCATTTGAGGGATTTAATCAATTTTAGCAGGCTTTAATTTTTTATAAAGCACTACAAAAATCAATTCTTTTCAATGGGAAAATTCTGAATTTTCTTGAATTTTTTGCGTTTTATTTAATAAAATTATTTGCCCTCGGGGCATGGCGTTGAGGTTAGCGTGCTAACCTCGTATACCAAACGTCGCGGGTTCGGACCCCAGGCAGTCCGATGATTTTATTTAAGCCATTTGGATACCAAATGGCTTATATAAGAATGCCTGGACCCCAATATGTATAGTAATAAATAACGGATATCGTTTAAAGTCTTAAATGGCCTAAGTTGCCGAAAAGACTGTGTGAATGTGTGTGTGAATGAGAAAAAAAGTGTGAATGTTTTATTTAAAAAAAAAAAAAAAAAAAAAAAAAAAAATTATTTTATTTTATTTTTGTTTTTTAAACTAGAGAAAATTATTATATTTTTTTACTTTCTCTTACCCTATATATGAAATATATATAGAGAGAAAGTATTGTTTGTATTATAGAGCTTAAATATCTAGTCATGGCTTGGGTCCAATGGGGGGTTTGAACCCCCAAATCCCCCCCCCCCCCCCCCCCCGTGGCTACGCCTATGACTACGCCCAATCTATACACCTTAAGTGAACATTAAAGTCACTCAATTGATATTTAAATGATTTCTTTAGTTATGGATTATATGTCGCTAAGTATTTGAGGGGATCTAACCCCCCTCCCGAAATTCTGAAAAATTATAAACCAGGGCCGACGTTTCGGTCACATATGGGACCATCTTCAGGGCCAGGTTAACGTCTGAAAATATAAATAATCCTTTTTCCGACATTAACCTGCCCCTGAAGATGGTCCCATATGTGACCGAAAACGTCGGCCCTGGATTATTAATGAATTGAAATATAACTAGCTGCCTGCTCATTCATTCTACCTATTTTTTTTATTTTTTTTATTTATTTACCCGTTTAAGCCATAGGCCATTGGGTTAAAACTGGATATAAAAATAATTCTACCTTTTTGATTATCAACACTCAGCTATATACCTCCTTCAAAGAAATATATAGGAAGAAAACATGGTTTTACCCTTTCGATGTCTTCATCTATTTTTTTTTTTTTTTAAGGTCTTTTTCGGCATCTAAGGCCATTTAGACCCCATCCCTATTTATTTCAAATGATTTGTAGTCAAATCAAATGAAATAAATTTTCCTCGCCTGTGATGGGAAGCGAACCCGGGACTCCGGTGCAAGAAGCCAATGTCTTCTCACTGAGCCACGGCTCCCGGGCTTCATCTATTCTAAATAATCAAAATATTTGTTGTGGGAATTAATTAATAATTCAGAAAGATGTTTTTTTTTTTTTTAATGCAAAAACTCATTCATTCAATGAGATCGAACATATCGTCGCCTGAAACACGTAGTGGCGTATTTCAATATTTATCATTTTTCAGGAGAGCTGTTTATAGTTCGTGTTGTTATATTAAATGTATAGAAACGCAAAACCAAAAAACCTAAATAATACGAAAAAACATGGAAATACAGAAAAGGCAAAATTTTGCTGCTCCCATCCCCTAATCCAATTCCAATATAAAAAAAAAAAAAAAAAACTAGATGAACCTTGAACTTGGAACAATCCTTAAAATAACATGAGCAATATTCATTGAACATTTTGAAAATATTATGTTTTTTTGTTTGAAGGAGGTATATAGCTGAGTGTTGATAATCTTGCTTGCTCATTTTATTCTTCCTATTTGATTATGTTTTTTTAATAAAGCTAGTGACGTGACAACGTCTTATAAAGTATGTTTGTATAGTGGCCGGGTAGGGGGGCATGCACGAAAACTTAGCGGCTTGAATAACTCCTCTGTCTTAAGAGAAATAATTATGTTGAATATACGGTTAGAAAGAATTATTCTTCAGCTAAAGATTTAACCATTTATTTTTTATTTCCTATCATTTCGTTTTACCGCCCTGCGGTAATCTAATTTGAATGTTTAAACTGTAGATTCCGAACGGCTAATTAGATCAGACTACATGTGATATCAATTTGTGCAGAAAGAGAAAGTCTAATAGAATAAATAAAAATAAAAAACGAGTAATAAACTCCAAAATTAATTTTTTTTTCTCGGAAAACCTCATTTTTTATGCAAAAAATTATCGAAAAATTGCTCTTTTTCCGCAATGCATATCTACTTGACCATAAAAGCTACATTAAATCTAAATATATTTTTAGAAAGATTGGTTCAATACAGGGGCGTATTTAAGGGGGGGGGGAGCGAGGGGGCCCGGGCCCCCCCGAAATTTCCCAAAAACATATACATATATAGGGATATACAGACATCAATTTTTTCCGCAGGATGGACAACTTTGGTTCCGCAATAGAAAAAATGTTCCTCAAAAAATTTCGTGTGAAAAAAGTATAGTTTCTTAAAAAAAAAATTTTCTTTAGAAAAATTTTTGAGTTCGGCCCCCCCCGAAAAAAAATTTCTATATACGCCCCTGGTTCAATATCCCCGGAACTTTTTTTTATTTTTTTCAATATGAAGTCATTTTACCGCTTGAAAGCACTCGGCGGGAAATCGTTATTTCAAATTTAATTTAATTAGAAGGGAAACAGTTTTATATTAATTATTTCAAGATAAGGAATTTTTGCAAGACTCTTGTAACATTTTGTATGTTCTGAATATGAATTTTATTTCCTAAAATGAAAAATTTGTTAATAATGTAAAAAATGGTTCTTTGCAGGCCTGATGATGGCAATGAGCCGAAACTGTCTTAACCGGTATGCAGTCGCCAATAAAATCAAAAAAATGAAATATTGATTTATTTTGTTATAATTTTCACGTTAATACAAAGTTTAAACCACTGTAAATTCCGAACGGCTAATCAGATCAGACTAGATTTAATGTCAATTTGTGCAGAAAGAAAAACTCTAATTGAGTATATAAAAAAATCGCGATTAAAAAACTCCAGAATTAGTATTTTTTTTAAAAACCTCATTTTTCCATTTTTCTGGTGACGAGTCATTATTCAATATCTTATTCATTATAAATCCTTTTAAAACATAAACTAGGGCGAATTAATGTTCCATTCTCTACTAAATGCTTTATAAGACATACAAGTGTTAATTTTTATAAAGAAAGTTATTCTAAATTAAATGGCTGATTTGAGTCAAACTTTAATTCTCGAAAATAATGTTTTGTGGCTTATGACTATCTTCCACTAAGCCCTTCGATTACAAATTATTAACGCTATTTCAAATGAGCATATCATTTACGGTTACGCGGTCATATATCTAGAATAGATCCAAGCGTTCTTGATTTGTGCTGCTCTCTAGCGGAAAACTTTAAAATAGTAAATGGCTCCTCGGGACCTCTATGTTTATTATTAAAAAAACAAAGAATGTTCTGGATATGGAATATATTCTTTTTAACTTTATAGAAAAAAGGGAAAATACAAGGTAGTAATTTTGCAAAAAAAATTTACTTTTTTTTTTTTGCAGTCACCTTGAATTTCGTAATTTCCATTTTTCTATAAAGTATTGAACACAAAGACTACTTGAACTTGAAACATATTCGCTATGGAAACCATTTGATTAAAAACCAAAAATATGGATGTTAATTCTCGCAGGGAAAGAGCTGGAACCCACTTTACCATGTGGGTGGTATACGTATACAGACAGTATCATTGCATTAGAATATTGAATTAATATTAAAATAATTTAACTCCTGTGGCTTTAGATTATAATAATAGACTTGATTACACTTAATATATCATATTTATTCATTCATTTAAAACAATTACTAACATTCAGTTGACCTGATTTAAACATGAATATGTATTAATTGTTGTTGTTGTTGCGTTTGCATATTGATTGAAATATTTTGGATTTTTTATTTTTTAATTTTAATAAATTCCAATTCATTTAATGCAACCAAATAGACACAAATAATATTAATATAAAATACAATTCTTTATTAATTTCATTAATTATTTATATATTCATTGCATATTTTATTTAATTATATTTTAAGAGAGAGAAGAATGACAAAAACAAAATATAATCTGGTGTGACGTTGCTATCACTAGATTGTTGCTTTAGAGAAAACTTTATAATGCAATATTTGATTCTTTCATTTCTAGAATTATTTACAAACTCCACATGATTGAATTGAAAATTTTCAAAAATAATAATAATAATAAACACTTTACTTACTTAAAAAAAATGTCAAAAATAGTTGGAAACTCACCTGAAACAAAAAGAAAGAAAATATATTAGAAAAATATTTTACCCTTATATTCACTTCTAAAATGCATTAATATGGAACTTGACAAATATAACCACAACTGGATGACGTCAACAGGCTGGAAAGTCGTGTTCTGTACATTATAATAAACTATGAGGTTGAAATTTTATAATTAAATAAGGTAGACGATTCTCAACGAAGTTATTTCTAAATTTAAATTGCTGCAGCTTCTTTTCGTTGCACAGACGTTCGGAGTAATGAATAAAACAATTTATATATAAATATAATTATTTCATTTAAACGGGGATCCTGATAGGAATTTCAAATAAATAAATAAAAATATATGTTTAAAATTATTTCATTTTTATTTTTCAAACAGGCCAACTGAATGCATTTTTTTTACAGTTTCGAATCAAAGATTCATCTTCAGGGCCAAAAAAATTATAATTCCATTACATTATAAAAGTTTTTTTTTTATAAAAGTGTTGAATGTAATGGAATTATAATTTTTTAGGCCCTGAAGATGAATCGTTGATTCGAAACTGTAAAAAAATGCATTCAGTTGGCCTGTTTGAAAAATAAAAATAAAAATCTGGTGTGACTGGCGCACAGCACACAACTTTCTCTTACCTTCGGTAATCGAAAGTTGTGCACTGTGCTTGTCACACCAGATTTTTTGTGTCGACATGTATTTAATTCCCGGCAGTAGGGAATATTTGAATTCAGATGTAAAATTTATAAGTATGGGAAAATATTTATATTTTGTTACCATGGCAACCATTTCTCCTATCTTTTCCTATGAAGCACAAGAGTAAAGTGTGCTTCAAACAATTTTGAGGGCAAAACGAGAATATACATTTGAAAGAGCATCTAAAAAATAATTGATTTTTGAATTTTAATCAAAATCGTTAGAGCGAATTTTGAGAAAATCGAAAAAAACTGAAAAAGTACATCAGTAAAGTACTAGTACTCTTTGGCCGATTTTGATTAAAAGCTTATTTTTCCGGTCCCGGGAGGTATTTAACTTAAATATAAAATTTCAACCTCCTAGCTCAATTCCTTCATGCTTAAAATTGAACACACACAGACACACAGACACACACACACACAGACACACACAGACAGACCATGTCGCGAAAACCACTTTTTTGGATTCAGGGGACCTCAAAACGTGAAGATCCATCAAAATCTCGACATCGAATTTTTGACATGAATCCAATACTTTCTCTCTATATATATATTACATATATACATAGGTAAGAGAAAGTAAAAATGAAATAATTATATTTATATATAAATTGTTTTATTCATTACACCGAACATCTGTGCAACGAAAAGAAGCTGCAGCAATTTCAATTTAAATGAGGTACCCCCCTGGGACGTGACACGAAGCTTTTGAACAAAATCGGCCAAAAAGTACTATTACTTTACTGATGCACTTTTTCAGTTTTTTTTTTTTCGATTTTCTCAAAATTCGTTCCAATGATTTTGATTAAAATTCATAAATAAATTATTTTTTAGATGCTCTTTAAAATGTATAATATTCTCATTTTGCCATTGAAATCTTCTGAGGACCAATTTACTCTTGTATAGGAGAAATGGTTGCCATGGTATCAAAATATAAATATTTTCCCATGTAAATAAATTTTATTACGCCCTCGGGGCTTGGTGTAGAGGTTAGCGTGCTAACCTCGTATACCAAACGTCGCGGGTTCGGACCCCAGGCATAAATCATCGGACGATGATTTTATTTAAGCCAATTGGATACCAAATGGCTTAAATAAGAATGCCTGGACCCTAAATAATATATATTCATAACGGTTATCGTAAATATCTTATATGGCCTGAGTTGCCGAAAAAGACAGTGTGAATGTGTGTGTGAGTGTGAGTGTGAATGAGAAAAAAAGTGTGGATGTTTTTTTATTAAAAAAAAAAAAAAAAAAAAAAAAAATTTTATTATCATCTATTCTGATATATCGGAGGAAACTAAATATATCCCGACACAAAAAAATCTGGTGTAACAATTTATCTAAAAATGTTTATTTTTATTCCTTCTCCATCAATTAAAAGTTTGGTAGTCAGCGTTTTGGGATTTTGTTAAGTTTTTCCGGCGGGGTGTTACTTAAATATGGGTAAATCTCGCCCTGTACTCAATTCCTTTTCATGCTTAAAAGGAAATAGAACACAGACAGACAGACCATTTCGCGAAGACCACTTTTTTTTTAAATTCAGAGGACCTCAAACGTGTATTTCCATTAAAATCTCGATTTCGAATTTTTGACATGAATCCAATACTTTCTATAGCTATATATATTACATATATATAGAGGTAAGAGAAAGTAAAAATTTTTAAAATTTTTATTCTCAACTGCATTTTGCCTATAAAATTCTGAGCTTATTAAAAAAAATCCCATAAAATTTGGAGCCGTGGTTTGCGAGTTGTAGGCAATTTAAGATGCAGAGTTTTTAATTTTTTTATATCGTTGATTAATTGGGCCTAAGAAAGGGCGCGCGGAGGGGAAGTGGCGCTGCACCCCCCGCCCCCTCCAGGCATTGTCGCGCGTGCTATTTCTGGAAATAACTATTAAACCCTTTTTCCAAGAAATTATTTTATTATCTCCATCGCAAATCTATCGACTAAATAAAAAATCGATTTATTAGAACCAGAGAGAAGAATCTAGTTTTTTAAACAAATAACCCTCTCTCTTGGATGGGAGAGACAAATAAATAATCCTATTAAACGACTAGTATTTATTTATTTTATAGCGCTATTAATTATTCTCTTTTCAATATTCTCTTGATTTTAAAAAATAATTTTTTTTTCTCTCTTATTGCCATTAGAATGCAAGTCTATTTTTACTTTCTCTTACCTCTATATATGTTAATATATATGAGAGAGAGAAAGTATTGGATTAATGTTAAAAATTCGATGTCGAGATTTTGATGGATATACACGTTTTGAGATCTCCTGAATAAAAAAAAGTGGTTTTAGCAAGCCGCTGTATGTCTTTCTGTGTTCAATTTTGAGCATAAAGGAATTGAGCTAGGAGTTTGAAATTTTATATTTAAGTTGCACGGTGCACAATTTTCTCTTACCGAAGGATAAGAGAAAGTTGTGTGCCGGTCACACCAGATTTTTGTTATTGTTTTTGTCATTTTTTTTTTAGCCCATATTTATTGGCAAAATTAATAATATAAATCATTCTGTAATCAACGTAGAAATTAATAAATCTTGCCTCAAACTCGTCGAGTGAAAAATTTCCATTTCTTTATCTCTTTTATTTCACAGTTATTTGATTTTTTTTTAATCTAGTGTGAATGGAAAGTTGTGTTCTGTGCTTGTCACACCAGATTTTTTGTGTCGACATATATATATTTTTTTTTTATAAAAAAACACACACTTTTTCTCATTCACTCTCACATTCACACAGTCTTTTCGGCAAATTAGGCCATTTAAGACTTTTACGATAACCGTTATTTAAAATAATAATTTATTTGGGGTCCAGGCATTCTTATTTGGTATCCAAATGGCTTAAATAAAATCATAGGACTGCCTGGGGTCCGAACCCGCGACGTTTGGTATACGAGGTTAGCACGCTAACCTCTACGCCAAGCCCCGAGGGCGACATATATTTAGTTTCAGCCGATATATTAGAATTCAATATGTGAAATTTATAAACATGGAAAAATATTTATATTTTGTTACCATGGCAACCAATTCTCTATCTTTCCTATGAAGTACAAGAGGAAAGTGTGCTTCAAAAGATTTCAATGACAAAATGAGAATATACATTTTAAAGAGCATCTAAAAAAATAATTGATTTTTGAATTTTAATCAAAATCATTAGAGCGAATTTTAAGAAAATCGAAAAAAAAAAAAACTGAAAAAGTGCATCAGTAAAGTACAAGTACTTTTTGGCGGAAGTTGTTCAAAAGCTTACTGTCACGTGCCAAGAGAGTACCTAATTTAAATTTAAAACTTCAAGCTCCTAGCACTTATCGTTATTGAGATATTTTGCTGACACACACACACACAGACAGATCATGTCGCAATTTTTTTGGACTTCAAAACGTGTATTTCCATCAAAATTTCGATATCGAATTTTTGACATGAATCCAATACTTTCTCTCAATCTAACATATATATATAGGTAAGAGAAAGTAATAATACTTTGCCTTGAATCTATATCTTCATCAAGCAGAGTATACGGTAGATTCATAAATAGATCTAAACTTTTTCATTTATATATTTTACTTTTGTTAATAATATAATTCAAATTGTTATTATACTCGTACGTACACAAAACATAGTATAATTTATACATTACGTTGTTGTTGTTTTTTTTTAAACATTCAAACTTTTATTTATTGTTCTCTATCTCTGTCTCTTTCTTTCTCGTTCTACATATACATACAATGCGCCCGTAAAATAAAAATAAAAATCTAATCAGAATAGGTCTATTAGGCGGATGAACATACTGTACATGGTCGGTCAGTTGGAGTTGAAATAGTATTTTAAAAAAAAGGGGCGTGTTTCCGTGATAACACCTCAGGCCCTTAGATTGTTCATTTTTTAGTATAATAGAGGTAGAAAAAAAAATAAAAATAAACTTTTACATTTCGTTAATTTCAAATCGAAATTAATCTCTGTTTTTTTTTTCTTACACTATCACTATCACTTAAAAAT